>JADRCD010194144.1:4310-21499 GCA_019843815.1 Montemys delectorum | reverse complement strand
CTCAGACATACATGACATACAGTCACACGTACGAATATCTTAGAGTGATTGATTCACTGTTTTTGTTGTCAATTTCCTCTGGAAGGAAGAAACTCTGAAGTTGTCAAAAATAACAGAAACAGGCAGAATATATCCTTCTAATCAAATTTAGTTTATTTCAAATTTGTACCAAAAAATATTCCAGGCACCTCTTCAGATAGATCAATTTCAAAATATACTTATAGACCCTTTGCCAGTGCTGTCATCCCAAAAGCTGCCAGAACTCTGGAGGTCCCATGGTCCAGCCCTCACCCAGGAATACAGCTAGAGTATACATGATGGGTGGTAGGAGGGCAGGAACTGGGCTGTGCTGGCTCCTTTTGTCCTCATAGGTAGGGTGTGACATTAAAGGACAATAAATATGTGTTGAATATTAGCAAAAAAGATTACAAGTCCTATGCTTTGTTACCGTGGCTCTTTGAAGTTCATCTACCTCACTGGCAGCTGGAAGACAGTTCTGCTATTTTGTTCTCAGCTCTTGGCCTTCCGGGCTGTGTCCACACTAAACCCTATGTCTTGATTTTTCAAGAATTCACTTAAGAGGAAGAAAGCAGAAACCTTAGCTGCAAGTACACCCTCAATTTAAATTAAGGTAGGAAATTAGAATAAATTAACTGATAACATAAAAAGTTGAGGGATGATGGTGGTAGCAGTCAAATCTCCAGGGGTCAGGACATCTTGCTTGTTTCCTGAACTCAGTGGGGGGGGGTCACAGGAAAAAAGCAACTTGATTTTCTTTTCCATGTTTAAGTAGTAGCCCCCGAGTAATTGAAGTGTGATTAGTATCCTAAAATTACTTCCAATTCTTCCAGGTCTTTTTGGAAAGCTGAATCCTAGGATACAAAGAAAGCAAATCTAGAATCAGAATTAAGCTTTTCCCAAATCACTAGAAGTTGACCAGAGACCCTTTTCTGTTTTCCTGAGCATCTTCCTCCTAACTTTCACCATGATAGCTTAGTCTATGCAGTCTGCCTTGAGAAAGATGCACTTAGAAAACTGCACAAAAAGGCATCTGGGAAGATGTCAGTAAATAAAGCATTTGCCATTTCAGTTTTAGGGTGTGAGTGCGCTGGACTCAACCCACATCAAAGCCACGCGTGGTAACAGCCACTGTGGCCAATCTTAAGGGAGATAAGAAAACAACCCCTGAAGCTCTCTGGCCAGCTAACTCAGCATGCACAGTGGCCAATAACAAAGAAACCTTGTCTCAAGGTGAAAGGCGAGGGCTGACACCCAAAGGTTGTCCTGATCATATGAGTCATGGCATATGCCGTGGCTTTCCCACACAAAGTATTACCACTTAGGTTGTATATTGATGTGATTCTAGTACTCGGGGGGCTGTGGTCAGATAGAAGCCAGCCTAAACCACATTTTGAAATGTACTCTTTAAAATTTTTTTTTTTTTTTTTTTTTTTTTTACCTCATTAGTGATGTCTGGCAGCTCCTGAGCCAACTTCATCCATTTTCTAGCTTCAGAGTTTTTTCCTAATTCTCTATAGCACTAAGAAAGAAACAACAGTAAAAACTTAAGCAGGTAGATCTCTTGCATTCTCAGCCAGCCTGGTCTACATAGCAAGACCTTGTCTCAAAAGTGAGAAAGGAAAGTAAAAAAAGATATGGTGGTGTACGCCTATAACCTCAACATTTAGGAAACGGGGGTGAGAGGATTGCTATGAGGTAACAGTCGTCTGAGCTATTGAGGCTCTTGTCACTAGCATACCACCACACCACTCAATACTAGCTCTCAAACAATAGGGGCTTAGTGGCATAGATGGCTCAGTGGCAGAGCATCATACACTGTAATCCCAGTGTTAAAAGATCCCATAAAGCCGGGCAGTGTTGGCACAGGCCTTTAATCCCAGCGCTTGGGAGGCAGAGGCAGGCAGATTTCCGAGTTCAAGGCCAGCCTGGTCAACAGAGTGAGTTCTAGAACAGCCAGGGCTACACAAAGAAACCCTGTCTCCAAAAACAAAAAAAAAAAAAAAAAAAAAAAAAAATCCCATAAATACAACATAAGTATTTCCATCTATGTTAAAAGTAAATTTACCTTAGAAATATATACCCGTCCAGCTTTTGAAAAACCTGGCTGTAGTTCCTCAGCCTGGAAAAAAGAAGAAAATTGCTTTATTAAGAGGTCCATAAATTCAAACTGAAGTATAGATACTAGAAAGCTCTATATAATAATCACAAGATTGATTTATTATGCCTGGGAATTAGTATTTTTATAAACTCAAAGTAATTTTGATTTTCCCTCAAAATAAGGTAAATACAGAATTGTCCCCAACCAGGGAACACATCTTCCTCACCAAGGGTCCCAGGAATCAGCCACTGTAGCTTCTGCCCACCCTGCCCTCAATACCTTAAGGAAGCTCTGCAGGGCATCCTGCACAGTGGCACTAAGCGGGCTTTCAAACAAGGCTGTAGCCGTTTTTTTTTCCAACCAGCTCAAGTGAGAAACCTGCCATCAAAAAAATGAAGGTGTGAACTATCATGTGTTTGTAATCCCTAATACTCTAGATGCAGGGGAAACCAGTTCACAGGTAGAATGGGGCTATATGAAATCCCATCGCCAGAAAACCCGTTCAGGCTACCAGGATTGCTCAGCAATAAGGCTGCCGACCTTAGAGCTGAGCAGCAGTCATAGGTGAAGGAGAACTAACTTCCTTAGGTTGTTCTCTGGCTTCTACATGCTCCCACAGTATGTGTGCACCCACACATACACACGCATATACATACTATACACACAAAAAGAATTTCTTGGACTGGGACATGTAGCTTTAGTAGCAGAGGGCCTAGCACATGTGACTCCTTAGATTTACTTGCTAGGATATTACAAAGTTTGTTTGGGAATGGTAAATACATAATGTTCTGCATTATAAGCAGTATCTAGGCGGGCAGTGGTGGCGCATGCCTTTGATCCCAGCACTTGGGAGGCAGAGACAAGCGGGTTTCTGAGTTCAAGGCCAGCCTGGTCTACAGAATGAGTTCCAGGACAGCCAGGGCTAAAGAGAGAAATTCTGTCTCGGAAAACCAAAAAAAAAAAAAAAAAAAAAAAAAAAGCAGTATCTAGATGTGATATCATTCACCTGTAATCACATCTCTCAGGCTAAAGCAGAAAGATCATGAGTTCAAGGCGCTGGGCTACATACAACAGGGTCATCTACCAACAGCATGGGCAGTTCAGAGGAAATAAGAGCCAGACCAGGAAGAACTTGAAGACCTTGCTGGAGATTGGTGTGACATGAACATCTTGGGCCTTAGACTACAGCTCACCTGGTAGCACCACCTGCCAAGAAGAAAGTGACCCCTGGGGTCTGCTGGCTGAAGTTCAATGGCTTTGTCCACATGTTCCTGAGGAGAAAATGCAAACTAACATTACACCTAGAGTTGTTGAGAAAAGAACAAAGCACTGAGGCTGTGGGAAAGCCAGCCTACGGAAGCAAGGAAGTGGACTGGGCCAGCACGAGGAAAGAGAAGCCTGTCCTCACCTTGAAGCTAAAGCCACTCTGGATACGCTTCGAGATGCCCTCATGCTCAGCCAGCTGACCACAAAGCACTGCATACCTAAAGGGGGAAGCAGCAAGCTCAGGGACAAGGACTAGATGATCAGTGCAGAGAATATGTACCATCCACTGTGGCTATACTTCCGCTCTACTTAAAGCACAATAAAAATGTCTCTCATCTGTAAATAATTCTTAGATTTATGGTCTCGGTTAATACTTAGTGGTAGGCTTACAATTCTCCAAAGTAATTCTGGGTATTTTTTTTTAATGCACTTTCTCTCCCTGCCTGGACACCACCCACCCTGAGTAAATCTCTCCTTTATATTAGAACACTTAGTCGGTCGAGATGGCACATTTCAGGAATCACATCACTCAGAGGCTAAGGCAGAAGGCTTATCTCAAGTATAGCAAGTACCTGACATCGCAAAACTCCTGTGTAAAACAAACATAGACAAGGTCTCAGTCTGGATCTTTAAATGTCCCTATTTTAACAGAACATAGTCACAAGTATTACAACTTGGAAACATATTTAGATCACAGCTTAGTGATCTGCCATCATGTGAGACCTGGATCTTTAAATGTCCCTGTTTTCATAGAGCATAGTCACAAGTATCATTACAACTTGGAATCATCACAGCTTAGTGATCTGCCACCGTGTGAGGCTGAGTTAGACTTCAACACCAGAATCCGAAAAGTCGGCATCAAACTACAAGACGTCTAAGTGCGTTCTTGCTACTACCTTCTAACTGCATATGCATTAAAAGGTCTCTAGTTTAAGAAACATACACGTAGTGTATCATTAAGCAGGAAAAATTACGTTCTCACCACGGCCAAATGAGATGTTCAAGGATTTTTGTTAACTTCAGAACCAGTGGAAAAGAGGAAGAAAGATCTATTTTTAGCCCTTTCTCCTACATCCTCCCTGCCAGGGGAACAAATCAGCCCTTGTCTTATTGGGGCTAGGAAATGTAGCTCAGGGGTAAAGTACTTACTTGCCTAGCAAATGTAAGGTCTTTACATTTAGTGACAAGTGCCATTTGAAAAGCCAGGAGGATCCAACCTTTGTTTAAAAGATTTTTTTATGTTTGTCTGTATATAGCTATGTGCATATGAGCACATGTCCATTGAGGTATCAGATTGCTTGAGCTGGAGTTACAGTCAGTCATGATGTGGGAGCTGGGAACTGAAGTGGAATCTTCTGGAAGAGCACTATGCATTTCTAACCACTGAACTATATCTGTGTTTGCAGACACATTCCGCAATACACAATGTGGAGATCCATGACAACTCTGCAGAGTCAGTTCTCTCCTGACACGGTGACATGTATTCTGGGGATGAAACAGGTCTCCAGGCTTGTCCTGCAAGTTCTTTTATCTACTTGAGCCATCTCACAACCCCCAAAACAAACCTTTTAAGGACAACTGAATTCAGTGGTAGGACAAACTCTCACTTTACAAGATCCTGACTTCAGTCCCCAGCACCACACGAACATAGACACCAGAAGTCCTTAGTACCTGAGCTCTGCCCACAATAGTCAGTACTAGAAGCAGTTGACAATGTATGGCTTCCCATGCCCAAGTTTCTTCTTCATATATTTGCTAAATGTCTTGGGGGTAGGGGGTTGTATTGACACTTGTAGGGACTCATTTCCAAACTGCTGATCCTTAGGACTGGGTTTTCATTCTTGAGCGCTCAGAGAAAGCAATGGTACCTAGAAAGTTACCTGGCTTCTGAGCAGAACCTTTGCACGGAAAGTTTCAGCCATAGATGGAAAAACACAGCCTCTCAGCTTACATCTGAGGGTAGAGATTTGAAAAGCAGAGGACAGTGGAAGAAGAACGAACCTTTTTTAAAAACCAAGACAGATGCTGGAATCAGGGCCCAAGACATGAGGCCTTGGCATGTGCCTGTTGGTAGAATGTGTGTTTTCCAGAGACCATAAAAGGACTCACTGTGAGAGTCTTTTGGGTTTATTTTTGTGGTACTGCGTATGGAACCCAGGGCCTTATGTGTGCCAGGCAAAGATTCAACCACTGCACCATACCCTCAGGCCAATAAGCTAATAACTCAACTGTTGAACTTCCTGGGTATAAGCTCACATCTTTCCCTCATGCAAACAAGCAAAGAAGCCAATGTCTGCCACCAGCCAGGGATCACAGCTGGGGAAAGCTTTTGCAGGACAGGAAATGCAAGTTATCCCCGATCCCTGAAGAGCAGAGAACCAAGTCTGTGGCCAGAGTGACTCTTGGAGAGATAGTCAATCCTCTTGGCCCCAGCAGAATAGTTTGTATTTCCCCTTGCCTTACCCTCCAAAGCACACCCCCCTGATCCCTGACTAGGGTTTGGTGAGGCCTGCAGAAATTCAGGATAATGCTCCCCTTCCTGATTCTGGAAGCAATTGCCTCTGGCCAGGGTAAAGAGAAGAGTCTACTCTGGCTCTTCCTAAAACTTCAGGATATTATTACCACAGGTGGCTTGCAGCACTCTCATCTCCTTTCTTCAGAGCAGCCTCTGCTTCTTCTTTTCCTGGAAGATAGGTAGACCCAGAGTAAATACAGGCCCCGAGCACTACCACAAGCAACAGTCCAGGAAAAATGAATGACCACTTTGCTTGCACGCGGCTTCTCTCTCTACCAGCATGAGCCTGAGCTATCTCTGTGTTTATTTTTGTTTTGAGGTCTGGGCTCCTCATGTAGCTCAGACTGGCCCTGAACTTGAGATTCTGTTTCCAAGTACTGAGATTACCACATGAGCTATGCCTGGCTCCTGCCTACCATCTTTTTATACATACTTGATGTTCTTGAAGTCATTTTTTGCATTTCAAGTATGAAAAAGGAACCAACAGAAACTGTCTCCAACAGACCTTATTCTGAAAAGATTGTAAACAGGCTTAAAGATGTTTATGTATCACTAAGATTGCATATATTGTTTATATTTTATTCCTAAAAGTATTTGTGATTTGATAAAATTCTTTGTTTTGTTATCAAGACAGGATTTCTCTGCATAGCCCTAGCTGTCCTGGAAATCGCTCTGTAGATCAGGCTGGCCTTGAACTCAGATCTACTTGCCTCTGCCTCCCAAGTACAGATCAAAGGTGTATGCTACCATCACCAGGCTAATAAAATTCTTTAAAAAGCCAGTTGAGGCAGCAAAAGCCTGTAATCCAAGCATTCAGAGACTAAGGCAGGAAGGTCCTAAGTTTCAGGTTACATAACTGGACTACATAACAAAACTGTCTTCTAAAAAAGGTTGAGGGTGGCTAGAGAGATGGCTCAGCAACTAAGAGCACTGGCTGCTCTTCTGGAGGACCCAAGTTCAATTCCTAGCATCCACATGGCACCTCACAACAGCCTGTACTCTGGTTCCAGGGGATCCATCACCCTCACAGACCCACAAGCAGGCAAAACACCAATCAGTGCACATAAAAATAAGTAAACCAATTTTTAAAAACATCTGGAAGATCTGTAGGGGCCAGGCCTGATGGCTAAGTGGATGATGTGCTTGCTGTAGAAGTGTGAGGATTATAGTTTGAGTCCCCAACATCCATGTCCTAGACAGACACAGCAGCCTGCCTATAATCCCCGCATTTGGGAGACAGAGATGGAATCCCTGGGCTCTGAGTGCACTCACACTCTCATTGAGAAAGAGAAAGAAAATTGGAAAGAAACATAAATAAAAACTAGGTGGTAGTGGTGGCGCACATCTTTAATCTTGGTGCTTAGCAGGCAAAGGCAGGCTGACCTCTGAATTCATGGCCAGCCTGATCTACAGAATAAGTTCTAGGACAGCCAAGGCTACACAGAGAAACACTGTCTTGAAAAATCAAAAAGAAAAACAAATATAATTGTATGCAAGCTGAAGAAATTAAAATTACATCCAATGGTATCAATAGTTTCATGTTAAAAAGAAGTCTTAAAGAACAACAAAGCTGACTTAGAAAACTCATTCAGGGCAAAAATTCTTCAACTTCCATAGCCACGTTTTGGAACACATTTGTATATCCTATGAAAAACAGTGTTCCCTGGAGAAAGATGTCAGACCATGATTGCACTCCTTGATGATGATATGACTCCCAAGAGAGGGACAAGATAGTTCGGTGGATTAAGGCATTTGCTGCCAAGGTTAACAACTTGAGTTCTATTTCCTTAATCTGTCTTCTGATAACCACATGTACACTATAACATACACGCCCATGCCTACAATACATTTCCTAGTGGAACAAATGCTTATAATCCCAGATCTTAAAAGGCTAAGGCAGGAGTTCTCAAGTTCCCTGGGCCGTATCATAAGACTCTGTCAAAAAAAAAAAAAAAAAAGTTTTATAGGAAAGTGACTACCCATGATCATTTGGCTTGTTCTATCTTGAATTTATATTAAAAACTCAACTCTGTCTGGATACAGTAATGTGTGCCTATAATCTGGGCATTGAGAGGTAGAGGAGAGTGGATCAGGAGTTCAAGCCCAGTGTAAGACAAAACAAAAAACTTTCAGCTAATATAAGATAGAGAGGTGGCCGGGCATGGTGGCGCACGCCTTTAATCCCAGCACTTGGGAGAGGCAGAGGCAAGCGGATTTCTGAGTTCAAGGCCAGCCTGGTCTACAGAGTGAGCTCCAGGACAGCCAGGCTACACAGAGAAACCCTGTCTTGAAAATCCAAAAACAAAACAAAACATAAGTAGAGAGGTATCTTATGTTGATGAGCACCAGCAGGTCTATCAAACCCAGGAGATAATGGTACATATGTATCAATAAATTCATTAAAGGCATTAGAAAAGTCCAAAAAAGGTGTGGGGAGGCTTGTTAATCCATCCTCTTCTTAAGATCTTCATGGAAGACTGAGAGACTGGGGGTGGGGAAACTGAGTGCCTAGCTGGCCTAGAACTTACTATGTACACCAAGCTGATCTTAACTTGCCATAGGCCTCCCCGTACTGAGATCACAGCCATTTGTTCCCATATCCAGCTCAGACTTTTAATAAGAATAAAGTCCAATGGGGAGAGGGGAGAAATGGTCAGAGGAAATCATTTGGTCAAACTTCAGCCCAAATGCTGATCAGAACTATCACCTGAAATCTAAGAAGTAAAACAATCTTTAAAGTCTAGGCATAGTTTGCGTACAGATATGTCTGTGCACCATGTGTGTGTCATTCCTGCAAAGGCCAGAAAAGGGCATCTGACCTCCCCCTATAACTGGAGTTGCAATCATTGAGCCACCATGTGGGTGCTGGAAACTGAAGCCAGCTTCACTGAAGAGCAACCAGTAGTAGTCTTGACTGCTGAGTCATTTCTTCCACACCCACAAACTTTTCCCTGAGTGCAGTGGTGCAGCCCTAGGGGATAGAGGTGGAGGTAAAGGATTGCTGATAACGTCGGAGGCCAGCCCAGTCTATGTGACCAGTTCCAGAGCAGCTAATCCTGTCTCCAAGACTTTTAAGGCAGGGTCTCATATAGTTCAGACTGGCCTCAAATTCACGGATCCTCCTAAATGCTGGGTACTGGTATATGCTACCAACACCTAGCTGAAAGCAGAAACTTTTGAAAAGAAAAACGAAGTAATAACTGAACCTGAAACTCACAGTGTAACTTAGGCTGTCTTGCACTCACAGCAGTCTTCCTGCCTCAACCCCCCAAGAATTGGGAATATGGTGTGAGCTGCCATACCAGGTCATCCCCCACCACACCACACACACCCCCCCCTTTTTTTTTTTTTTTTTTGGTTTTTCGAGACAGGATTTCTCTGTATAGCCCTGGCTGTCCTAGAACTCACTCTGTAGACCAGGCTGGCCTTGAACTCAGAAATCCGCCTGTCTCTGCCTTCCAAGTGCTGGGATTAAAGGTATGCGCCACGTGCACCACCACTGCCCAGCTCTTTTTTTTTTTTTTTTTTTTTTTAAGTTCTAGATTCTTTCACTTCATGACTGACAAGGCCAAGTCCTAAGACTGGCACATTTCAATTGAATTCTAGCTTGCAAAATGGAGACTTAGGAAACAGACTTACTAAATGGATCCTGGAGACTTACAGAAGCCAGCAATAATCCCTCTAGCTACTTCTCTTAGGTGCTCACATACTACACTCAGTCTCAGAATCTCTGCCTTGCTGACTCAAGATTCCTAAGGAGCAGGCAAGCCCTCCTCTGGTTAAGATATGGCACCCCTTCTTCCTGGTTGGGAAGTCAAAGCAAAGACTAATGTGACCATAGCGTGCATGTTAACCAGGACAGGCACCTACGCTACTCACTACTACTCACTACAAAGAACAGAAAAGCAGAAAAGCAGAGCGCGCTATCTCAAAATCCTTATCTTCAGAGGAAGCAAAGGGCCTTGGAAGGTAGTTTGTCCCTGCTGATACTATTCTTGCCCTGACAGAACTTGTGGTTCCCCTGGGTCTCAAGCAAATGGGCCAGCTGTATCAGCTGGTTACACTCCCATCGGGTACCTGTCAGCATTTACCATTTAGGGCATATGACTTCTTCTCGCTCTCCTCCTCAGTAAGCTCAGACATGTCACTGTAGGCCCGGGCCAGGCGCCACAGAAAGTCTTGTCGGCTTCCATACTACAGACCAAAAAGGAATATATGAGTCTCCTCAGCCATGAAGAGTGGGGGCCCTGGTCTTTCTTCCCCCACACTGTAGGCTTCTTTCCAAGACAGTGCTATAATCACTCACATCAGGCAGGTAACTGAAAACATTATCTCTAGTTGATAGCTTGCACAATCACAGGGTAAGAACATTGGTCTCCTAATAATGCCAAGAGGAAAGGTCAATGCCAAGAAGATATGAGACACGGCAAAAGAAGTTTAGGCTGGCATGAAACTGTTTAATACAAAGGAGAATTCTGCTGGGCAGTGGCTTGCACCTTTAATCCCAGCACTTAAGAGGCAGAGGAAGGTGGATCTGTAGGAGTATGAGGCCAGCCAGGGCTACCTAGTTAAACCTGCCTCAAGGGATGGGGTGGTGTCTAATTTAGGGGGGAATTTACATAATAAATTTGGCTCGTAAGCCTGAGGGAATTGTTGAATGACCTACACAATGTCACTTATAATAGAAATTTCAAGTAGGGCATGCAGATTCAACTCTCTCAAGGAAAACTGAAGGAACAGGGTGTGGTGGAGTTAAGGGAGAACAAGTATTCCAGTCCTTTGCACTTTTTCCCCAGTAGAGAGGCGGGCTCTCTGGAATTGTACAGGAGGCAAAAAAAACCAAGCAAGAAGCTACAATAAGCAGTACAATAGCCTCAGGACCTCTGTGGGAAAGGATCAGCAACCTAGCAGATACGTGCAGAAGCAGCCCTCTCACCCTATCTCCTTTCCCAAGTTGCTTTGTTTGGTTAGAAACCCCATGGGTCCGTTTTCATTCCCTGGGAGTGTCAGATTCAGGGGAGGAGTGCAGTCTCACCGCCAGCTTATTGTTGAGCAGCAGCTGGAAGCCTTCCCTCTTGTTCTGCTCACTGCCCTGGTGTAGCTCATCTGCCTGCTGCAGGACCAGCTGCACATCCTCAAGGCCAGGGGAGTCATCATCCTCCAAGGTAGCAGACGCTGGACTGGACGCCGCCTCCACGTCGAGGTCCAGAGAGTCCTTCCTCCCCAGCCTCACAGTCTCGCAGCTCACTTCATCCTCAGCATCCCCACTCTCCTTATCAGAGTCCCGCTCAAAGTCAGACTCCGCGTTGGCTGTTGTATAACTGGCAGAGAATTAAGAGACAGGGTTAAAAAAGGGGATTATTTAGCTCAAAACTAGGGTTTGTTCTCCAGCCCCAGAAGAAGGGCTATTCAGCATTGTCCACTGAGCCAGACCATTTTTTATAGAAGGGCAGAAACTAGTTTTCAAGAGAAAACTTGAACTATAAGCTAGGGAAATAATCGGAGAAGAAGTTGGAGGCAGCTAGGTGCTATGTGCTGGTCAGGGTCAAATATAAAATCCCTCTGTTTAGCTACTATTCCAACTGCAGAAAACAAGGGGAAGAAAATGTTTTAGAGCTAGGGATTTCATAATCATCCTTCTCAGCCGCAACACATCTGCCAGGAGCTACCTGCATGGATACCAGCCTTTGAGGCATGAGTGGCACCCACACATTTCTCCAATTTCTTTCTCAAATTTGTACCTGCAACCAAGTCTACAATCAAACCTCAATGGCAGGAGAGGGAGCCTGGGGAACATGAAGAGTAGCAGATGCAAACGGTAGGGCAGAGGAGGAAGATGTAAACACTCCTCTAGAATAATGTCTCCATCTCTGGGGCTGCTAGAAGCCAGATGGTTTCTAGGAGCCAACACCACAGAGGAAGCCAAGTGTCTTAGTTTTCTGTCCACCAGCAGCTATTGAACTACTACTTAAATCATACAAGAAATGGGCCTGGGACAAAGGAGATTTCCAGGGGCCAGAAACAGACACCTGAGAGCCCTCAGAAGCATAAGGAAGATTTTACATTTCATTTGGGAGAAAACCTTCCTCCCTGGAGTGAAGAATAAAGGCAGGTTCCCTGTAGCCAACAGAAATCAACCAAACAAGAGTCTCTGACCACATAAGACAGCCTAACATCTCACCGAATCCTGTAGGCAAAGGCATCTAGAGAGCCACGGAGGCTCCGGAGGGCACCAGGGAGTAGACGCTGTTGGAGCCCCAGTCTAAGCATGTGGCTACTACTGTTTAGAGCAGCTTCTTTCTATCTGAAAAGCATCCAAAGCATCGATTACAAGAACCTGCATGAGCCAGGCAATGGTGGTGTATGCCTTTAATCCCAGTTCAAGGACAGCTTGGCCTACAGATCTGAGTTGCAGGACAGCCAGAGCTACACAGATAAACCCTGTCCTGAAAATAAACACACACACACACAAAAATGTATGATATTTAAATATCATCCTAGTGTCTTTCCTCCTGGGAGTTTGTAGTAAGAACTTGGAGATTAAAGGACCAAGGAAAAGTACTAGACTTCATAACCAATCTGAGTACTGAGAAATGAGACTATACAAGGGCAAGTAGAGAAACTCCAGCTGAGCTTAGACAATAACCTGCCCAAGTGAGAAAATCAAGCCACGGCCTCCACCCAGTCTAGCCAGGGCCAAGGTAAAGTAGGTAAGGGATGCAATTGCTGTGGAGAGCTTGTTTTTCTTTGCTACAAGAGAAGAGCTAGGCTGAGGGAGTTCAAATAGGAGATTGTGTCTCCAGCACTCCCAGGATGCACTATTCTGGCTCTGTTGCCTTTTCCCTGAGGCTCAAAGGCCAGAACTCTGAATAGCCAAGCAGCAAAAGAGGTAAGAAGGGAGCCACCACCTGGGTGAGAGCAAACAGAGCCCCATGAAGCAGAAAGGCTAACAGAGAGCTTTGCACCTCAGCCCTACCTCAAGACCTATCAGACCAAGCTCAAGACCCACATCATGGCAACAATCATGGCTTTTAAGGGCCTAAAAAGAGATTTGCTATGTGCCAGGATTATTCACACTACTTACCTTCTACCTCCAACCTCTATGGAAATCTATCAGACAAGATTTCACTGGTTGCCATGCCCCAAGGCTTTTGAGATAAGCATGCTAGAGAAGTACTTCCCACAAAGAGCTGATGAATGAAAGACTTGGTTTCCCAAATGTGTGCCTGCCGCTAACTACTCTCTGACCTCCTAATGTTCATTAGAGAGCTGAGCCTGGGACACTCAAGTCAGGAGCAGGCTTAGGTCCTAAGCCTGTGACTCTCGGCAGTAGAGATAAGCCACATAGCCTACCAAATCATCCCTCAAAGAAACTCCTAGCTCTCTAAGGTATACATGCTTAATGCCATTTGAGAATGTGTGACCTCCTCCCAGAATTTCCCTTTGACCTATATGGCATGTACCATTATAAAAACTTACTCACTATGGCCGCTGCCCCTGAGAGCAGCCAGCTAAGCGACAGTTTGCATCACCAGCAGCTTTCCTATGCCACAGGACCAGTCATGGGGCTGAGCCCATTGCAGCCTTAACTAAGAAAGCCACCCACACCTTTGTTGCCCTACCTGCACCTTGTGGCCAGGATGCTCCAGTGAGCAATGCATGCAGTAAGGCACCTGCTCTGACCCACTGACTCCAGGAGATCAACTTGCTTATGTGACTTCTTTTTTTGTTTGTTTGGTTGGTTTTTTTTGTTTGTTTGTTTTTCAAGACAAGGTTTCTCTGTGTTGTCCTGGCTGTCCTGGAACTCACTCTGTAGACCAGGCTGGCCTCGAACTCAGAAATCCACCCACCTCTGCCTCCCAAGTGCTGGGATTATAGGCATGCGCCACCACTGCCCGGCTTATGTCACTTCTTGAGACAAAGAGTCTTACTAAATATTCTAAACTAGCCTCAAACTCACTATTGTAATTCTATGCTAGCCTTGAACTTCTGATCTTTCTGCCTAAGATTCCTGAGTTCTGAATTACCAGCATGTACCAACATACTTGGCTAACCCTACAAGTCTGTATAATTTCTTTAAGTCATCAGTTAAGAGGACTGTTGGTAGTGTTCATTACTAGCCAGTCTTTCTTCTGTATTAAGCTTTTCTTAAAAAAAAAAAAAAAAAAAAACGATCATGAACAGTCTGAGTTTTACATTTTGAGCTTAAGAAAAGCTCTCCTTTTTTTTTTTTTAAAGATTTATTTTATTTATTATATGTAAGTACACTGTAGCTGTCTTCAGACACACCAGAAGAGGGTGTCAGATCTCATTACAGATGGTTGCGAGCCACCATGTGGTTGCTGGGATTTGAACTCTGGACCTCTGGAAGAGCAGCCAGTGCTCTTAACCGCTGAGCCATCTCTCCAGCCCCGAAAAGCTCTCCTTCTGTTCTTCCCTCTTAAAAAGGTCAACCAGGGCTGGGCAGTGGTGGCGCAAGCCTTTAATCCCAGCACTTGGGAGGCAGAGGCAGGTGGATTTCTGAATTTGAGGCCAGCCTGGTCTACAGAGTGAGTTCCATGACAGCCAAGACTACACAGAGAAACCCTGTCTCAAAAAAAAAAAAACAATTACACACAAACAGTTGGAGAGATGGCTCAATAGTTAAAAACTCTTAACTATACTTGCAGATCTTGGTTCAGTTCCCAGCACTCACACGGCAGCTTACAACCTCCTATAAATCTAGTTCTGAAGGATCCAATGCCTTCCTTCAAATCTACACAGGCTCCTGTATGTGGTACATAGAAATTTACACAGCCACAAACACATACACATAAATACCAATCCTTCAAAGAAGGTTCAGTGGGGCTGGAGGATAGTTCAGCTGGTAAGAGTGCTTGCTACAGAATCTTGAGGACCTCAGTTCAAATCCCCAGAATCCAGATGATTTGTGTGCCTGTAACCCATGCTATGGGAGGCAAAGACAGGAGTGCACTGGGACTTACTAGCCATCAGCCTAGCCAGTAGACCTGTCTGGAGGAAATAAAGCAAAGAGTGATATAACAGAACACCCTTAGTCCTCCCCTCCAACCTCCAGGTACTCATGTATATAGAGATCATACACATGGGAAATAAAACTCCACCATCAGTCTCCATCCAAGTGATGAGTTCATCAGGCTTTGTAAGCATGACCTTAGTCCCAGCACTATCAGTCTTTCTTTGTAACCCAAATGTGTCATTTTTGTCCCCTCCTCTAACATGGGTTAAGGAAGCACCTCCTGGTAGAGCACTGTTAGGTAGACTGAAAAGATTAGTTCTATCTCAGCACTCAGAAGGCAGAGACAGGAGGATCTCTGTGAGTTTGAGGCCAGTCTGGTCTATAGAGTGAGTTCCAGGACAGCTAGGACTACATAATAAGACCCTGTCTGGAAAAACAAAAAACAAAAAAACAAACCTGGTTCTATTATCCATCAAATACACAACTAGAAATCAGACATCCAGACAATAATAACAGTAAACAGGCTGAAGGTCTACAACAAGATTCCGCTTGTTTGGGCTGGGGCACTCATTAAAAGGCTATGCAAAGCATATGTGAAGCCCTGAGCTCAATCCTTGGCACCAACAAATAAATACTTCACTAATTTCAAGAGACACCTAAACAGAAATCAAATCTGCCAGTAAGCCAAGCAGTGTTGGCAGGTGCCTTTAATCGGGAGGCAGAGACAGATGGATCTTTGAGGCCATCCTGGTGTACAGTTCGAGTTCCAGGATAGCCAGGGCTACATAGAGAAACCCTGTCTCGGGGAAAAAAAAAAAAAAAAAAGGACCAATGGCAGAACATGAAAAGGGACAGTAAATTTATTCTAAATTTATTCTTAATTTTTGTAGGAAAGCCAAATGAAGGGCTGGGGATGGAACCCCATGGTAGAGCACTTGCTTAGAATATGGGAGGTTCTGGGAAGTTCTGGGGTTGATCTCCAGCATGAAGAGAAAAATAGGAAGAAGCAGGAAAAAAGAACAGTCCCCTAAACAAGACCAAATGACTACTGCATTCAGGCCTTTCCCGGGCAGTGAGCTGGGGCATCTGAGTCAACGGCACGAACTGCCAGGGCTACGTGTCACATATGTACCTACAGAAGCCCTTTGTGCCACTCCTCAGATCACAGATAAGCCAGCTTGTTAGGACAGAGGGGATTTATAGAAGCTGGTCCAAGTCTGAGCTTGGACATTGTATAACACTGCTCTGAGTGCCAAAGCTCAAATTCTCCACCTGAGAAACAGAAGAGCAGAACCCGGGTCACAGGATTATCATATGGATGAAGTAAGAAAATACCACTAAGGTACTTAACACACTATCTGAGAAAGGAAAAAAACAAATGGTAGCTAATGTTACAAGGTGTGCCCGTAAGAGATGGATCTGCTCAAGAGCTTAACTTGTAGCTGCCATAGGCACGTTCTGGTTGACTCAGCCACTCTGACCCAACACCTTCACTATTCTCTGACGTGTCTATTCCTTAAGGAGAAACAAAGGTCAACAGAGGTCACCCAGTGGAAACATCAGCCTCTAAGTCTTCCAGACCTGCTGGGCAACTGGCACTAGCACCACATGCACAGATGCTGCCACTAAGGATAGCAGACTGTCCTTGAGACCAAAGTTTCAGAATGGCACTGTGGTTTAAAAGTAAAAAGTCCTGACCAAACTTGAAAGAGACTGTCCTGCTTGCCACTGTCCTACTTTACAGTAAATCCTCTTATCAGATCTGCTGAGCACTTGAGAGGCACCTCCCCAGCGTCCAGACGCAAGAGTGAGTGCAAGAGTGAGTGGGCCAGACACCCTGAGAAGAGAGCAACACCTGGGGAAAGGAACCACTGGACAGGCCTACAGATCGGGTGCATGCTGCTCAGCCACTCAAAAAAAGAAATGGAGTTCTAAAACAACGCTTATGATGACACAGAAAAATGCCCTTAAAAATGGTGTGAAAAGAAGAGCCCCGAGGCTGAGGAGATGGCTTAGCGTGGAAGAGCACTTGCTGCTCTTGTAGAGGACCTAAGTTCAGTCCCAGAACACACATGGATGTTCACAACTACGTAACTATGGTTCTCGGAGATCTGGTGCCCTCTTCTGGGCTCTGCAGGCACAAGGCATACAACCAGTGCACTTACATACACACAGGCAAAATATATACATAAAATGTGTTTTTAAAAACAATATTAAAAAAGCCAACTGCTGGGCAGTGGTGATGCACGCCTTTAATCCCAGCACTTGGGAGGCAGAGGCAGGCAGATTTCTGAGTTCAAGGCCAGCCAGGT
>JADRCD010194143.1:0-17128 GCA_019843815.1 Montemys delectorum | reverse complement strand
GGGGGGGGAGGAGGAGCAGAAGGTGTGACTTTAGAGCAGAGTGAGGAAGCCAAAGTGTTAGAAACAGGAGACTTATGAGCTGGCCAACATTCAAAAGAGAGAGACAGAAAGCAACAATAAAAGGAACTTCTTGAGTGAGAACTCAGGGAACAGAGTTGACCAAGTGAAGCTCATGGCAACTCCATGGTAGCCTGGAAGGGATGTGCTAAAGTGCAGAAATTCTGGGGGAAAAAAGTAGTACCACTCTAGAAAAATAATTGTTCTACTTATTACTTTTAGCATGACATTAGGTGACCTTTCATTCCTTGAGGTGTTTTCCTAGCTGGATGATTTATCAGATCTGGAAGGAATGTTAGGTCTCCCTTCAGGACAGAGACTCTGTCCACCTGACCAGGAGTTTCCCTTAATGACACTCTATTGCTGGTCCAGCAAGATACAGTGTGCTCTTCCATACTCCCTTTAGAATAAACTGGTGCTAAGCCTCATCGTAGGGTTTACTCAACGATTTGCTAATTGCTACTCTGCTTAATAAAATGAAACACATGTTTGTTCAAGGACATTGATGTTCTTTTTCAAACTTACCATGAACTACAAAAGTCAGCTGAAGTTGCCCAGACAAAGATATTAATAACAATGGATGTTTTTAACTTCAATAAGCATCCCTTGTCATTATGCAGTCACTAGCTTGTGTTCAGTTTTCACAGGAGCACAAGATAAACAATATGAATGTTTATATTTTATATATGTAGAAATGATAGGAAGATTTTTATCAGTCTTCATTCAAGGTTGGGATGAGATCTTTGGTATAAAAAACTGACTATAAATGATACAACATGCTATCTCAAAAACTGGTTTTCCATGATTTTAAAATTTCTCAAAGATTGATGTATATTGGAGTTGATTCAAGAAGTCAGAGATCACAAGAACATACACAGCAATATTTATGTACTATAATGTGCTAAATGTGTATTTGAACACATTTAACATATTGAGATATTGGACAGTATATTAAAATACTTGGAATAGAGAAGAAATGTATTACATTTCATAAATATGTTAAATATGCTTCAGATCAGATTTAACTTTTATATCTGAGAATTTGATGTAGACATTAGATTTTACTATTTTTTCATAGTTTGTGAATCTGAAATACTTTATTTTAGCGAAATTTTCATCACAGTTAATCAAGATATCTAATAATTCAGTAATACTTTAAAATAATTATTTAAAATGTTTTGTTCACAACCTTTCTAAATTGTATATTTAAACTGAAATATACTAGATGAATTATAACTTAAATACAATTAATATGTTTAGTTTTATTTCTCCTTATACATAGAATTTATTAAATATGCAGAATATATATCTATTTATTAGATATGATATTTTAATAAAATATTCAGAAGTTTTGAAAGACATTAATGCAAGCTTTGCTAATTTGTATACATTATTATCTGTGTTAGTTTTGCAGACACACAGATCTACTTGCACGGAGTCATTTTCCTATTTACCATATATTTGAAAGATGATATTCTTCATATTGAATTATTCATAAAATCCTAAGGCTAATTTATACATGAAAGAAAAGAAAAAAGTACTCTTGCTTATATATCTCTGTTTATGAACAGAAGTCTCAAAGATTTATAATCACTCCACTATGGCAAATTTCTATATATGATATATTAACATGTGAACATATCCTTAAGACAAGAGGCGAAGATCAGAGATATATCTTAAGAATATTTGGTTTGAAAAAGTTGAGAGTAATAGTCTGAGAAACACTTAGATAGAGTGGAGGTCTCATTATGAAGCTTCATAACAAGTTTTCTGTTTGTAAAAGGGAATGGCACACCTTCCTATCCTGCAGCAGCCTGGCTCCACAAGCCTTGTACAGACTTAGACAAATCAGACATGTGAAGCTGATATCTACTCTTCACTGGTAATGTTCATAAATGGGAGCATTCTTTACGACAACCAAATTGCAAGAAAAAAAAAGACCTTTGTCATTCTAATCAACTTAATTTCTTTTTTTTTGAGACAGGGATTCTTTGTATAGCCCTGGCTGTCCTGGAACACATTCTGTAGACCATGCTGGCCTCGAGCTCAGAAATTCACCTGCCTCTGCCTCCCAAGCACTGGGATTAAAGGCATGCGCTACCACCGCCCAGCTTAAACTTAAACTTTACTAGCCAGTTATACATGAGTTCCAATGTAAGCTGGCGTGAATACCATGGTCACATGTCATTAAGGGGAACTGCAAAGACCCTGCTGCTCTGGGCACACTGTGTTTAGTGACTATGGTTACTACGTAGCTTAGACATAACTTCGTTTGTGGTCTTGGTCAAATGGAGTCACCTCTTTTCCCCATTCCATAATTCTACTGAGATTGGATTTATGACCCATTACCTTTTAGAGATATAAAATAACAATATAATGTAGACTACATGATTTCAAAAATCTTTTGAAGATTTCTTTTAAATTACTTTGAGGTCTTTGTAATAGTACTTTGGGGGGTTTCTTCGCTGCTTTTGCTCCCAAATATAGACGGGATATTTCCACAGTTACTCTAGCCATTCTAGCACCTGATTGAATGATACAGAGACCTGGTATTTTTGTTAACAAGTTGCAAGTACTAACAGCTGGGCAGGTTCTGAGCTATTCTAACCTTATTAGGCTGCCTATTACCCAGTCAAAAGCCCCATTACTTTCCATCAGGTCTTGCTTCTGTTCGCTCTGGTCAATGTTTGTCTTCATGGTTGCTCTCTCATCAAGGCCTCAAGGCAAATTCTCATGGTCCATCACCATAGTCTCTCTACAGCTCTTCTCTCATGGTACTTTTCTACTCTCTGGTTTCCTTTTGGTCCCCAGGACTGAGGTTGGAAGTTCTGCCCTATTTCTTCTTCCCAACTAATTGGCTAGTCAATTCCTTTATTAACTAATTGCAGGAAATGGAAAACAATTTTTATATAACATTGAGGCCTGATGTGCTTGATTATGTCATTGTCTAGACTTCAGCCAGATGTCTAGGCATAGAAATAAATATCTGAATAAACACTGCACAAAATTATCCCCCAACAGGTCTTCCTTTAACAGGTTATCTTCCTTTAACAGGTAAGTGAAACCTATCACCCTTTATCAAAGAAGTCTCTCCAGCAGATAGGAAACATCATCTCAGAAAACTGCACCAAGACACAGTGCAGGCAGGGGAACACTTATTGGGGAGCTCAGTCCTAGTGGATCTATACTACAGCTCCTACATCTATGGTTCAAGGATCATCACTGGAAGGGTGGAACACAGTGAAGCCTTCTGTCAATGTCTCTCTTACAAAGTGACAGATTAGAAGCCTTGAAAGAACAGCAATATCAAAGGATATGTTCACATGGAAGGTGACATTTTCACCTAGTTCCACCCCTAAGACAAACAACTATAGTTAACTAATGGATGCTAGGAGAAGTGACAAAAAATAACATAATGGTGGGCCTTTTATATAACACACATGGCTCTTCATATTTATGGAAGATGATAAGCCATGTACCCAGAAATCAAAGACTGTCCTGGCAAGAGTATCAATTCATCCTAAAAAGAGATAATGCATGTGTCATGCCAAGTGTGAGGAAGGTAATTCAAAGAGAAAAAAAGATAATTCATCATATTGGTAATGTATGATATTTTAAGAAATTTGTTTTACTTGCCTCTTTTAGGAGCAAGAGAGATTTCTTTCTTTCTTTCTGGGTGTTCCAATCTGCTTAATAAAATGAACAGGTCAAAGGGATATTTTTGATTAACATTCAAAGACATGTGCGAAGTAGTGGTAAATGCTTAGTCATAAACTAATGAACTCAGAAAGGTATAAACCCTGCTTTACAGATGGTAGGGAAAAGAAGGATGTAGCCCATGTACCACGATAACAGATCATTGCTACTACCAAACATCCATAGACTCAGAGAAAGACATGCATTTGGTTTAATTTCTCCTTGCCTGTAAGAAGATGAAGACTGATTGTTCTGATAGCCCATATACTTTTCCCGTGAAGTGCCTCTGCTAGTCTGATTTTCACAGTAGTAGATGTGAAGCTTCTATGTAGGCACAGTGACACTCTTCAGGGTCATCTTGCCTCAGCAAGAAGCTGCCCTGTCTGAAAAAAAAATCCAGGGAAGCATCTGGGAATAGTTGATTCTGCCTTGGAGGAATCCTCTTCAGTCAAATCAAGGAAACTAGAGAAATAAAAGTAACCACACCCTTATCATAGTTGTACAGATCAAAAAGGGTCAAAGATATGGGAGGTTGAACTTGATCCAGGTACACTAGGTAATATGATCCAAGTACACATACTTGAATCAATATAAAGCCAGTCATGTCATGTAATTCATGAGCTCTAACAGAAAATAAAACAAAACAAAAACCCAATAAAACACACACACACACACACACACACACACACACACACACACACACACAAAGGAATGAAGTAACATAGGCGTGAAAGATCAGAGGTTTTTCCGCACAATTTTGTGCTGTATTTTATTTATATTTGAAATCCACATGATGTGACACAAGATCATAAAAGTTACTCTGACATTTTCACAATCTTCTAATATCTTATTCTTCATTTTACTTCACTGTCAAAACATATTTACTTATTATTCATTTGCTCTATTCTCTTGGTATTTATTTTGAAAATGATAGTTATTTGTTAGTGTTTTCTCAAAACGCAGATATTCTATTGATGTCATGAATCTCAAAGTGTTTGTTACAATTTTAATTAAATTAATGTGTTTCTACTCTTATACATGTTAAATCCACAGATGTTTGAAGATCCTGCTATTTAAGATCATAGTCTACCATGTCCACACAACAACCCCGAGCGCTACACAAAACATAAGTTCCCAGCAGGACTCCCTCTTTTTTGCCATACCTTTTCTGTGGAGCCCAACCCCTACATTCTCTACTGGAGGAATATTATATAGCCCTTGGGACAGCATGTGTTGTCCTTTGTGTTTTACTCTTAGCTATTTTGATGGGTGTTAGGTGGAATCTCAGAGTCGGTTTGCTTTGCATTTCCTTGATAAATAGGGATATTGAACATTTCATTAAAAGTTTCGTGTGGCAATCAGAATTCCCCTGTTGAGAATTCTGTCTAGCCCTGTACCCCATTTTTTACTTGAGTTATTTGGATGGTCAGTGTCTAACTTCTTTATTCCTTTATGTATTTTGGAGATTAGCCCTCTGTCAGATATAGGGTTAATGAGGATATTTTTCCAATCTCTAGGTTGTTGTTTTGTCCTGATGATGTTGTCTTTTGACTTACAGAAGCTTTTCAGTTACATGAGGTCCCAATTATTAATTCTTGACCTTAGTGCTATCCTGAAGAGGTATGGGGAGAGTCTTAATTTCAATCTCTAACTATGTTATAAACTAACACCAAACATACTTAGAATACTATCTACATTGGGGCAATTTATTCTGAGGATCTTTAAAAGAGGTAAATAAAACCTGTGTTAAAGTATATATTCATAAAGTACTGGGTGAAATATATTTAAAGTCAAGATACCGAAAACTGTTAGAAAAAAAAATATCCGTGATTCATGGATATATTTGCTCTTTAAAGTTACCAAGATCAGTCAATGGGAAGAGTTTATTGGATTGTCTGTTTCATAGGATTGGTTGCTAACGGATACATTAATTTTCAACACTAAAAATGACATGCTCAAATACATGAGTGATTTCTCAATAACTCTTTATGTTCATATACACCTGGAGTTTTTATATCCACTATGTTACATCTGAACTCAAATTCCTCAATTCCGTGACAGATACAGAATGACAACCTAACTTTAAAACTACACATAGTTAAAACAAGAACTTATTTCTTATTGAAATACTATATTGGAGAGTGGTAATTTACTAGGCAATGGTGGGTTGTACAGTTAATGAATTACATTTTTGTATTTGAGTTTGACTTTGAATTTTGATTTATATATTATGTTCACTGACATTTTTGTTTTGCCTAAGTTATCCAAATTTGATAAAAATTTAAAATATTTACATTAAGGTAGATTTTTTGAGTTTTATCAAACAATTTGTGGAAGTTATCAAAATGAATTTGTCATACTTCTAAATAATTGGCATGGTTTTGATTTTTATAGCTGTGACACTTATAAAATATTTTAAATGACATAATATGGCAATGTTCACATTCACTAGCAAATTACTGATAGCAAAATTCTGTAACACCATTTTGCCTCTATAACTATGAACCATATATCCAATTTTATAAACTATTATTTCTAGTCAGGTAGTTAAATGCTATACTTAAAAGAGGAAATAGACATATAAATTCTTAATTATGAAAGATAAAGTAATTTGAAAAAACTAAAATTTTATATATTATGTAATGTCATCTAAATATAATAAAATGAAGAATTTAAGCTAAAACCAATGAGAAATAATATCTGTACATATATGTCAGAAAAAAGATTCAGAAAGTTATTTTTTTTTTTTGTAGAGCTCAATTTGAACCAAAGCCTTCACAAACATAAGAGATCTAATTCATCACAGGACCACATCTTCAGGCATTTACAATTTTGTGATCAAAGAAAAAAAATCTCTAACAATTCTGGTAGAATATTGTTGAGCTATAAATGACATATCAGTGTTCTGCATTAGAAGATGCAAGCTTTTCTTTTTAAAATTTCTGCTATACACAGTGGGAAAAACATCCTGAAGAATGCTCTCTCCTAACTAGGGAACAAATGGTTAAGTCATCATGCTTATTTTATAAAGAATAAAGTAACTTATAAAAAGATTTAAAGTAAATATTCTGGAAATATCAAATGTCTTTAAACTGTCTAAGTTTACCATTAATGATATTTTTTAACTATCATGTAATAGTCTGACTTCCATTTTTAGATGGTTAGAAAAGTCACTAGATGATTATGAACTAATATAGTCATAATGATTATTATGTGACAATTGTGATATTAAATATAGTTTTATCCATCAACACTTATTGTGTTGAATTATATATAGGACAAATTATTCAAAGGGATTATGTAGAGAAAAATATATTTTCTACTGTGTTCGTTGAAAATGTAGAATGGTACATGACTTTTTTTTTTTTTTTGGTTTTTCAAGACAGGGTTTCTCTGTATAGCCTTGGCTGTCCTGGGACTCACTCTGTAGACCAGGCTGGCCTCGAACTCAGAAATCCGCCTGTCTCTGCCTCCCAAGTGCTGGGATTAAAGGCGTGTGCCACCACTGCCCGGCTACATGACTTTTACTTTGACCCCAAATTTAGAAAAAAAAAGTCACAACATATTATGACTCAGAATAAATACAGTAGCCTGGCAGTGATACAGTAGCTTTTTAACCCAACACTGGCATTGGCAGTTGGACCTCTATGAGTTTGAAGCCAGCATTGTCTACAAGTGAGTTTCAGGGCAGCCAAGGCTACATAGAGAAACCTGGCCTCAAAACACACACACACACACATACACACACACACACACACACACACACACACACACACACACAAGAATTAAATACAGGAATATATATTGTATTACAAGGTGAAATAATTCAGAAGTAAAGAAAGCAGTTGGCATTTCCTTTTGTCATCTTTAAATAATTATTTACATGTGACAACATGCATACAAAATTTACCTACCAGATGGAGAACCTAACTTCCAAGGCTTGAGCAGATGTCCAAACCAGTAAACAGGGCTTTTCGTATACTAGTTTCTGAGTCAAATTCTTGAAATATCTGCATAGAAGAACCCCAAAATCAGAGCCAGAGTTCATCCTTTAATCCTCCATCATGAATGTCTGGAAAAGATCAGACACTACTGCTTTGGACACCATGCTTACTTATAGTATTCTTCCTACCTATATCAGCATCCAAACCCAATATATCGTATGTGGTAATGTTAAAAACTAATTAGAAAAGTCTATAGGTATGACTAACATATTATTATAAATGAACTACCCAATATATCCTCAAAAACAGCACTGCAGAAAACGTCTGTGTGGAAAACACTGCCAGAAGTTATTCCTCACTGTCTACCTCACAGTCCTTGTGATGTATGCATTTTATTATCCAAAAGACAAATTCATTAAAAAAAAAATCCTGACAATCTTGGTCATAGACTCGAGATCGCTCTTCAATAAGTTTGAGTTCTGATATACGTAAGAAGCCCTTTCTCCTTTCTTTGACCTATTTCTCTAGCACCCAAGAGAATGGATAGAAATTTGGTTTCCTAGAATCTCTCTGAGGTTTTGGCTTCATTCTTGTAATACTGAGCTCTCAACACAATTGTAAATCTGAAGTGGAAATGTCTCGGTCCTTTAGAAAGTTAGTTCCATCAAATGATGCTTTGCTGGGGCATACTGGTAAAAGGATGTCTTGCTAAAACACGTGAAAGGCCCGAAGCAGACACAGGTGAAAGGATGTTTTGATCTAGCAAGCACATGAAAGGAGGCTTGATGAAGGAGTATAAATATGACCCCACAGACAGGGATGAGTACTGAACTTTGGTTTTGTTTGCTCCACCTCACTATTCTTTGCTAAAGACATGTATGTATTGCTTCACCTTACATTGGTTAGTTGTTGAACTCAACTTGTGGTAATGCCACCATTGAGAGAAACTCTCCCAAGAACTGCTCATGAGGTTCCTTGTGAGAGCTTGCTTCCTCTGTGGCCTAACCTAGGCCATTTGGTGAGCCTGGGCACTTCTTTGGGATTGAAATACAGCTTGCTGGTTTGTGCCTGGTGTCAGCCTGTGGAAGGGACTGGACTGTTGCTGCTGGTCCATGCCTGGTGTCTGCCTGTATAGAGGACTGACTGGTCACCAGTTACTGAATCAAATTTTGTGTTTGCTATGGGACTGAACTGCTGCCAAAGAAGATCAAGCTCCCTGCCCCCTCCCCCCACAAAAAATTGCTTATCAGGTCTTCTTCTGTTATATCCAAATAACTTTTCTCTTCCACTCCCTGTGCTGGATGGTGGACTAGAGGAGAAGTTGAATGTTGAGGGAAATATTAAAAAAATTACTGGCATGTTCTGCCCTAGTGCCAGTAACTGCCTTGGTGGCCCGGCGGGCTATGCTGTGGTGGGCAATGGCTGACCTGTTTTTATCTCATAAAGACTCTGACTCAGAACTCCACAATCTCTCCACCAAGCTCTCTAGGTTCCTACTGACAGTTGCCAACCTGTGCTTTAAATCCCCAAGCTCTTTCGGTGTACATCTGGCAAACCCATGCTTTGCCACCTTACCTTTCTCTCTTGAACACAGAGGAGCTTCTGCGTGAAGGAAAATGCAACACAAACTCAATTCAGAAACAATGGTAACTTTTTTTTTTTTTTTTGGAGGTGTAAGTGAATTTTTATTGGGAAGGAAGTTGTCAACTTAAACAGCAGCAAATGAAGAATGCATAAGGAAACCTCCTGTTGTCACAAACAGATGTAACCTCCAGAATATATGACACAAGAGACATTTCAATCTGTGACCCCAAGCCTGGATGCATTAAGCACTTTGCCATTCAATCTAACACTTCTGGATTCCTACTAAAAAGGAATTTGTAATAAGAGCATGGAAAAGTCGCTTCTGAAAGGAAACCCCCAAGAAGGTTCAGAAAAGGAATGTAGAAATCAAGAAGTTACTGTTACAACTACTTTAAATTTCCATATCTTCACAGTAATACAAAACACAGTCACTCGCAGAACTGGTTCAGATTACTTAAATACCAACTGTGCTGTCAGTCCTCTACCCAGTGTTTGGAAGTTACTCGTGGTTATATGAAATGAAGCTATTCATACTTTTCTACAGCCGTAACTGCACACCAGGAAGGCGGAGACAACACAAACCAAGGGATGGAGTTTTCCCAAAGCTGTAGTGTGAAAAGACTATAAACAGTTGATCCCATACACATGAATGGGCTTCCTTGCTAGAGGAAATTCAAGTGGAATAAGGAATGAAGATGTAAAAAGATGTTCTTGAGGGGAAGGAGGTTGGTGCCCTGGATGCCTTTAGTTCTCAGCCCCCTCCGCTGCATCACATTCTTCTCCTGCGCTGTCTGATGTCCATAATGTTAAGTTGTCTCTAAGCAACTGCATGATCAGGGTGCTGTCTTTGTAGGAGTCTTCATTCAGTGTATCAAGCTTTGCGATGGTCTCATCAAAAGTCGTTTTAGCCAGTGTGCAGGCAAGCTCTGGATTATTAAGGATCTCATAGTAAAATACGGAAAAGTTAAGAGCCAGCCCCAGGCGGATTGGATGCGTAGGTTGCATCTCTTTCTTGCTTATATCAAATGCCTCTTGGTAGGCTCCTTGGGAATTTTCTATCGTTTGTTTTCGATCATCACCACAAGCTACTTCAGCAAGATACCGGAAATAATCTCCCTTCATTTTCAAATAGAAGACCTTACTCTCTGGATTAGTTGAGCGCTACGACGACATGGCCACCTGCATGAAAGCCTTGACGGAGCAGGGCGCCGAGCTGTCCAACGAGGAGCGCAACCTGCTGTCAGTGGCCTACAAGAACGTGGTCGGGGGCAGCAGGTCCGCCTGGAGGGTCATCTCGAGCATGGAGCAGAAGATCGACACCTCCGACAAGAAGTTGCAACTGATCAAGGACTATCGGGAGAAAGTGGAGTTGGAGCTGAGGTCCATCTGCACCTCGGTCCTGGAATTGTTGGATAACAATGGTAACTTTACCTCTGGGCACAACAACTAAAGCCTAATCTTGTAAGTCTTATTAAAATCTGATTCCTCCAGTGACTAATCCTAGCAGATACATCATGATACCAGAAAACTCTAGCAGCTACATTCTTATCCATCTTTGTCCCAGATTCAAAATGACTTAACCCTCTCCTGCTTCCTCTCTTCCTCTGTCCAACCCTGAAGTTCTGCCTACTTGCCCAGTGAATGGCTCCTTTATTCATTCGGGGATTGGTTCACAAGAACAGGACCAGGACCATCCATAGCAGTTGAACTCTTATTAAAAACAGGTTGCAAAAAAATTTATGCCTACATAAGTCCACTTTGAATAATTCTTAATTTAGAGTTTTAATGTACCATGAAGTAGTAAGTAATATAATAAAAATAAGAGATTTCAGAATACATTAAAAAGCCTAGATGTGAATAAATGTTTACATTGACATAAATATAGTTTTGCTGAAAATGTATTTTATGATACCTCATATCAACAAACTTATCAGTGAATTTACTATGAGAATCTTATCTCAATTTTTGAAAAACCTTTTTGTAAGCAAGAGGGTTTGAATTTATCTATGATATAATTTTACTCAGGATAAAAATGAATATTAACAGTAAGTGTGTTAACCTAGAAACAAATTGTCATGTTTTAGAGTATAAGTAGCATAAGTCTTCTGGTTCCAATGGTTTCATGGGCTTCAACAATTTTAATGGAAGATTGTACATCTGTTTATTGAAGATAAATGGTATTCTACATGTCATGAATAGCGTACTTCAACTTTGCTTATATTTTTTTTAAGTAAACTTCAAAGTAAATATTTTATTATGCCTTATAAAATGTGATTTGATCTATAGAATATAGACATGCTTTTACTTGTAAATTACTTCGTCTGGGTACAACTTACTTTCAAATTATTTGTGATTGATTTTACTGAATTATAGAAGTACTATATATGATATGTTTGATTTTAGATATGCATTATCTTTGTCCAAAATGTTGGTTTTGTAAATATTTCTTACTGTTTTTCCAAGAACAGGCATTGCCATTTATATGATTTATATGATATAATATCAGCTAAACTTACAAACCTTAAGTTATTGTAGACATTTTACTCCCCCCAAGACAACTTGTTTTTGATTCAGTGTTTTCATTAAGTTTTCTTTCCAGCAATAGTTTTTAACTTTAATACCATTTATTTTTTTACTTTGTCTCCATTGAAGGGATTCAATTCTATTTGGTGTCTGGCATCTAGTTCTTTGACAGCTTTTCTTTGTTTTGCTTTAACTCCATAGAACATTTTTCTTTACCCTTCAGTTCTACTCTGAATAAAAGATTCCATAAATTTATTTTATTACCCAGTGCACAAAAATGCTATAGTAAAAGTAAGTATGATATAAAGAAATTTCAATGCAAAATTTAATTCTATATGAAATTATTAGAACAAACTTTTCAATTCATGAGCAGCGTTTTCTCTACTTCTAAAGCAAGAGTAGCAAAATAGACAAATGTTTTCAATAGTTCTATTGAATAACAGGATGAAATTCTTTTTTTGCTTCTATGTATATTTGTTTGTAATATTTGTTTCTCTCTCTATATATATATTTAAACAAGGGAATTTCTTTTAGCCTAGAAGAAAGGAGTCACAGAAAATTAAGTTATAAGTAGAAAAGATAAAATATATAAAAACTATATACTTAGGCAAATATGCTATTTTGTAGTTCATATCATTTATAGAGACTTCCTATGATGATATATTTTAAAAACTCTATATATTTTAAAATATGACCAAAAAACGAAATCACTTATTGGAATAAATCAAAACCAGATAATAAAATTTAAACAGAACTATAACCACTAGTGAAATTGAAGCAATATTTCAATGTCTTCCTACCCCAAAAAGATCATGGGCCACATGGATTAGATGCAGAATTTTACCATAATTTTCAAAGAGGAATTAACACAATACTCCTCAAAGTCCTCTGCAAAGTGGAAACAGAAAACATATTTGCCAGTTCCTTTTATGAGGCCAAAGTCACCCTGATACCCAAACAATATAAGATCCAACAGTGAAAACTGCAAATTTCCCTCATGAATTCAGAAGTAATTATTCTTAATATAATACATGCAAACTGAATTAAACAACACATCATGCAAATCATCTACCATCACCATACAAGCTTTCTATAAATGAGGCATAACACTTCAAAATATGTTAATTAATAAATGTAAACCACCTAAGAAATGTAGAGAAAGCAAAAAAACCACATGATCTCATTGGAAGCAAAAAAACCCTTAGACAAAACCCAACACCACATCCCTTCATGATAAAGTCAGTGAGAGACTAGGGAAACACTGATCATATTTCAATATAATAAAAGTGATTTATGGCAAGCCAACAGCAATCTACCAGGGAAGAAAATTAAAACATATTCACTAAAATGAGGAACAAGACAAGGTTGTTGACTCTCCCTATAACTATTAAATGTAGTACCCGACAACTTAGAGCAACAAGACAATGAAAGGAGTTTAAGGAGACACTAGACGAAAGGGAAGAAGTCAGCCTATCTTTGTTTCAGCTGTCTTGATTTTATACATAAATCACCCTAAAAATTCCACCAGGAAATACGTATTTAAAGACATTCAACAATGTATCAGGACATAATATTAGCATGCACGTGCGCATGCACACACACACACACAGACCCACACAAACATACTTTCCTGGGTACAAAGTTAAAATACATTAAAGGAGAAATGAGGGAACCATCACCATTCACAATAGTCTCAAAAAACTATATTTCATAGTAATTCTAAGCAAGTAAGTAAAAGATTTGTACTATAAGTACTTAAGACATTAAATAAATAAATTGAAGATAATATTAAAGAATGAAAATTCTATGCTCTTGGAACATGGATCAGTAAGATTAAAATGATGCAAAAGACCAGCCTAGCAAAAGGAAATACAGATTCAATCCCTGCACAGGGTTCAACTAGATGGGAAAGAAGCCATAGGATGTGAAGTGGGCATAAGATGCATTGCAAACTCAGATTTTATCTTCAATTGATAATTAATCCCAACAGAAAAAGGTTACTACAATGGAGTATCATTATGTATACAAATAACACGTAAGGTAAGACCTTTGCTCAACAACAGATGGTCAACACAAAATAAACTTGGGTTTTTTTCCTTTTTGGAAGAATTATTGGATCTAAGAATGCTTTATCTGGGAGTTTTGTTGTCTGTGTTTTGTTTTGTTTTGCTTTTTTGTTTTGTTTATTGTTTGCTTTATAGGTATTTTGGTTAAATGTTTCATGTTTTTTATTGTTATTTTTATGGAATTTCTGTGTGTGTGATATGTGAGTGTGTGTGTGATATGTGAGTTTATGTGTGTGTGCACATGCGTACATCTGTATTCCTTTCTTGTGTAATGTTGTGCATCTTTTCTTTTCTCTTGCTTTGTATTATTCTAATTTCTTTGGGATTATTATTCTTTTCAGATTCCCATTTTGTGATTAAAGAAGTAGTGTGGATTTGTGTGGGTGGAGAGGAGTATATGAGGCACGGGATATACTGTATGATTGCTATTGCTTCAATAAAAGATGGGTTTTTTAAACAGTTAATTTAAAGTATAAAAATTTCTTTCATAACATTTGTGAATGGAAAAATTTTCATAGAGATATAAAAGCAATGGTATTACAGATGATAAATGTGTTAAATCTGTCCAAATTTTTACTTCTGAATTTTAACAATGAAAATAATTATCAGGGTCAGGACAGATGTGGGAGGAGGGTTTGTAGAGGGGTAACTGGGAAGGGGGATATCACCAAAGATGTAAATGATTAGAATGATTAATAATAAAAAATAACTATTAAGGAATTTTAAGAATATTCTTGTTCTAACTATGTTTGTATTGTTTTGGGAATTTGAAACTAACCTCATAGTACAATATTGTGCTGGCAAATATTAGGCTAAATAGACACAGGATAGAGTTACTCAGAGGAGGGAATCTCTCAATGGAGAATATATCTCCATAAGATCTGGATTCAATTATTTTATTAATTAATAATTGATAGGGGAGGGTTCCAGCCACTTGTGGGTGGTACCATCCCTGGGATAGAAAGCAGGCTGAGCAAGCCATGAAGAACAAGACAGTATTCATCACTCTATGGCCTCTTTACCAGCTATTAACTCCAGGTTTCAGCAATGCTGAAGTCCCTGTCCTGACTTCATTCAGTGGTAGATTACACTGTAGATGTACAAGACAAATAAATTCTTTCCTCTGCTACTTGTTTTTGGCCATGGTGCTTCATCATAGAAATAGGAACCCAAATGAAGATAGGTTGGTATCAGCACAGTGGGGCATTGCTGCAAAAGATCTAATCATGTTGTTTTGGGAGGATTGTGGAAGAATTTTGTAGTATTGGACTACAAAGTCCATTGAATGTTAAGCGTTCAGTAAGCTATTATGTAGTCCGGAATATAAGAATGTTGAGAGCAGACAATGGAGACATGGCTTGTCAAGTTTCAAAGGGAATCAAAGACTCTACCAGACATTCTGTGCAAAGAACATGTGGTGCCTGGTAAGATGGAACTGAAGAGTCAGCTGTGATACCAATATACAAACAGTCAAATAAATAAACACAAAACAGAAGTACTAAAGTAAAGAGTTACTTTTCTGGGACAATGGATCATGGTCAACTGGGGCCTAAGAATCAGCTGTGGAGAAAACAGAATCATTGAGGTAAAATCTTCTGAAGAGTTTCCTGAGAGTCATCCTGCAGTTGTTTAACAGAAGCAGTCAAGGTTGTACCTCATGGTGGGAGCCAAATTCTGTAGTGTAAGAGCCTACCAGGAGGTGCTGGGTTTGAAGGCATAATGAGATAAATGGAAAACAGCAGAGGCTTGGCAAGGTTCAGTATTAGTAGCATTTGAAGGGCAGCAGAGTTGAGGCTTGACACCCCAATGATGGCCTAGGCCAGACTGTTGGTGAAAGGATAGGCCAGTTGAATCAGAAGACTGCAGTATTTTGAATATACCAGTACCATGAGATGATGGCTAAGGATGACAGCAGATGTGATATAGTGATGGTCTGAGCTTTAGATATGGATGTGATCTCTCTCTGTCTCTCTATCTGTCTCTCTCTGTCTCTTTCTCTGTCTCTCTCTCTGTCTGTCTGTCTGTCTCTCTCTGTGTGTATGTGTTTGTGTGTTAGAAGAAGATAGATCTTGAAAAGTGGACCACACCCTTGGAGGAGGTCCAGAAGATCATTGTCAAATTAACAAGGGGTCCATTGTGCTGGCTACTCTTTCATCAACATGACATATTTATCTGAAAGGAAGAACTCTCAAATGAGAGAAGAGTCACCACAAGATATGGATTTAAGGCATTTTCTTAACTGATGATTGATAGAGGAGGGCCCAGCTCAGTATCAAGGGTATCAGCCATGGATTGGTGGTCCTGAGTTCTATGAGAAAGCAGGCTGAGCATGCCACATGGATCAGGCCAATTAGCAATATTCCTTCACTGCTTCTGCATCAGTTCCTGGCTCTAGTTTCCTTCCTTGTTTGAGTTCTTTGGAATTCCTTTCCTGATGGACTACAAAGTGGATATGTAATCCAAACAAAACCTCCTCTCCTCAAACTTTCTTTTAGGAAGAGTTTTCCATTATAGCAATGGTTACCTACACTAAGCAAATAGGAAGATTTTAGATCATAATTATTTTACCATGAATTAAAGTAATACTTTTCTCTAAATGAAGTTACTATTCTGAATTTGATAACTGTGCATATGCAATTTCTGTGTCCTTGAATGAACTTAATTTATAAATGTGGTCAAATACAGGGAATAACTTGGGCTTCCTAACCACTCTGAAAGAACCATGCCTTTAAACACTGTACTATCTTCAGCCCTTCTTCCAGATTAGGTCATTTCACCTTTCAAAGCTTCTTCTGGGAGAGCCAGAAAGGATTTTACACTCACTATAGAAGAAATGGATACCCTTTCGATTCTTGTTTCATTTTTCACTTCCTTGGAAGAGGTACTATGGTTACAATGCCATGGGGTGGCATACAAAAGAATTGAGTCACAGAAGTCAATAGACTTAGGAATGGCAGTTAAGAGAGAATGAGGCAGAGTATCACATGAAGGCATCACATTATTAATTAAATAAAAAAAAAACAGAGACTTTTCATTATTGTCATAAAATTTGGGGAAAATTCCAGTGTGATGAAATCAAGAATCCTTGGTAGGCTTTAATTCAGACTAGTAAGCTGATATAACAACCATGACCAGAAGTATCTCCAGAAGTGATAACATTTCATTTAACATCATCAAAGAGGTAATCTATTTTAAAAATGAGGTCAATGGTTAATCTAATATAATATAAGTTATGCCCTTTAACATGAGAGAACATTT
>JADRCD010194142.1:0-36962 GCA_019843815.1 Montemys delectorum | reverse complement strand
CCCCCCCCCCCTTGGTTCTCTCTTGCTTCAGAGATCTGGACGTAAGGCTCTGTCTTAGTCAGGGTTTCTATTCCTGCACAAACATTATGACCATGAAGCAAGTTGGGGAGGAAAGGGTTTATTTGGCTTACTTCCACATTGCTGTTTATCACAAGGAAGTCAGGACTGGAACTCAAGCAGGTCAGGAAGCAGGAGCTGATGCAGAGGCCATGGAGGGATGTTCCTTACTGGCTTGCTTCTCCTGGCTTGCTCAGCCTGCTCTCTTATAGAACTCAAGACTTCCAGCCCAGAGATGGCACCACCCACAAGGGGCCCTACCCCCTTGGTCACTAATTGAGACAATGCCCCACAGCTGGATCTCATGGAGGCACTTCCCCAACTGAAGCTCCCTTCTCTGTGATAACTGCAGCCTGTGTCAAGTTGACACACAAAGCTAGCCAGTACAGGCTCCAAGAGAAAGAACAGCTAACGGTGTTCCCATCCTGACCTTACTTCAGGGCCACTGTCACTTTCTCAGTGACCACGCCATCAACCAATAGCCAGTCCAAAATAGGTTTTTGCTATTTGTCAATGAATGCATGAATGAAAGCAGGACTTACTTAGTAGTTGCTCGGGCTTGAGACAGGTAAAAAGTTTCAAAGCATCACAGAATATGCACAGCATGTGCGCTCACTAAGCTTATTGTAACCAGAGTAGTCTGTCCCCAACCCTAGCTTCATTTTTCATGATGTTAAGGTAGCTGGAGTAAAAAGGAAATAGTCAAAAAAAAATATTAAGCATAAAGTTCCAAAAGTAACGTATGCTCTGAATTGCATGCTGTCCTGAGAAGAGAGATCAAATTTCTTACCACCAAACTATGTCTCAAGGAGAACATGACTCATCCCTTTGCCCAGGATGCATATGTCCACACTGCATACGCTACCTTTCTGTCAATCATTTGCTAACCATCTTGGCTACTAAAGCGACCATCATAAGATAGTAGTTCTTGAGTTTGAGCCCTCCCTTTAGGAGCAGGAATACTGTATAGACCAAAGAGAATCCTTAGAGCTCTGCTTTTCAGTGGAAGGCTGAAGCTTGATCATGATTATGTGTTGCTAGGAAAACACAGTGTACACAGGATTATAGACTGCAGTTTCTGGCTTCCTCTGCAAGTCTTGTAACGTATTCTCTCCAGATAAGTGAGGACTGTTAAACCCATGCCATTACTGTAATAGCAACCATCTGCCTTATATGTCACAGACCTCATGTTTGGTTAAAATGACCATTCTCTGACAGTCTTATCTTTACAAATCTTGTTGCTTCAAGCAAAATTTATGCCTTGAGATTGCTTGGGTGTGAGTGGTAGTAGAACACACACTAATGTCTTTGAATAAGAGTGTAACCTACTCAAGACCACCTTAGCTTGCAGATCATTGCTGAAAACAGCTGGAGCTAACATCTGTGCCTTACTTCTTCCAAAGTCATAACAAAAGAAGGCCTTATTTCATACCCACAGTATGAATTTCAGTATGGTTATCAGAGAGTTGCCTGGGAAACCAAATGATGTTGGGCCCATAAGACAATAGCCTTGTCCTTCAGCCCTGTGCTGGGAACTGGCAAGGAGAGAGGCCAAAGGGGGATCCAGTGTTTATTTGGCAGTTTCCCAAGTCAGCATGAATTTCATCCTTTCAGATTTATGCAATGTGGCTAATCAATGCCCTTTTAATGTGTCTCACCACTTTCAAATTATAGTGGGAGTAGATTTGAAATTGATCATTCTGACTCTAACAGAGTGAGCTTGCCATTCTAAAGGGACTTTTATGTTTTTGTTTATTGTTTGTTTTGTTTCGTTTTATTTTAAATTCCACCTTGCCCAGGTGTCTTTTGCTCCTTCGGGCTCACTGTCATGTTAATGAACACCACTAGGTATTTGTGACATGTCTCATGCCAGAGTTTCCTATATAATTTTAAATATATGCCTTGGAATCCTGGGGCAGGAAGAAATTATGCAAATATAAGTTTTTATTATTGTTTTCTTTTTATTACCTGTTCTCCTCTGGTTTTTATTGCCTCGATCAATACAGGTAAATATGGTGATACCACGTGGAGAGGGGGGTTTCTCTTCTAATGTCTCTGTTTTCATGCTTTGCATTCAATCCATGTTAATTTAATTATCCATGATTTCTTAGGCAAAGAGAGGAATGTAGGCTCCATGCTGTCTACAACGACTCCAGTCATTCCTTTACTGCCCGTGACACCATGTGAGACCTGCAGATGCTCAGCAACCTCTTCCTGCACCAGCTCAAACAAGAAATGTTAACCATATGCAGCTCCAACCTGTTTATCCTTAAGCAATGCAAAGCCATGCCGAGCTGCAGACGGGCAGGGCAGTGAGGGAGAAACGTGGGGCTGCTTGCTGCTTGTCGCTGGCTGGCTTACCTGGTGACAAAGCAAAGCAGGAAGCATGGGGAATTTAGGGCAGTGAGAGTTGAAGCAGGCTCTTCTAACTTTTCTCACCGATGGAAGTATTCCTCTGAAATTCTATGCATATGTGTAGAACTAGTGGCCTGATTCATGAAAGATTAGTCGCTAGTTTTCAGATGTGGAGCCCTGAGATGCTTTGTTGTGGTGGATTTTGAATGCCTAAATATTCAGACAAAACCAACTAGTGACTGGAAAAATCAAGGTGTTTTTTTTTTTTTTTTAGAAACAATTGAGGGGTTTAATTTATTTTAACACAGATTTAATTGGAGTGGAATTTTTTTTTTTTTAGAACATAGTTTTTCTTTTCTTTCTTTTTTAAAAAAATCTTTTCAAAATTCTCTTTTCTTGTTTGCTGAGATTTTAGAAATACTTCTATCTGAAAAAATAGAATTATTATACATGAGAAATTTGACTGACCTTTGAAAATAGTTGCTTGAATTATGAAGCAATACACTTATATTTTGGAAATGGAAAATGTTTTGCAAAGGCAACACTGTTAATTCTAATTGCTGATAGGCTCTTTCCGACTCTGTTCATTTGTAAACTCTGTCCCTTCCCCCGCTTCCCCCACCCCCTCTCTAAATGCAGCCATTGCTTAAGGGAGAGCAGCAGAGAAGGGGCGACTGGTGAAGGGGTCTTCCCAAACACCTGGAACCAGGAATTACACAAACGTTAGAGCTAATATGTTAATGATGCCTTATTGTAGGAAAAGACACTGTACATTTTCTCCTTAAATCCCATTTGCATTGCTGACCTGTTTTCAGTCATCCCATTTGTAGCCAGCTTTATGGATTGCGCCATACAAGTGTCAGCCTGAATCTAAATTGAGCAAACTTCCACCTCTGTCCAAGAAACTACTATATTCATCTTTATGGGTCAAATAAAGCAGGTTCTGCATACAGTGGAGAGTTAGCATGGAAAGGTAGGATGCAGTTAAGAAAACCAGTGAGTGAACAGGAAGGAAGTGCCAGAAGGGACCGTGTAAGACAACCAGGCCTCACAATGCCACTTCAGCTCAGCCTGGGCATGTACAAGCCTGGGCACGTTATGTGATATTTCTACAACAGGGCTTATACTCTATGAAACTTAGATGAGTTTACATTCTCAGTCTCCAAGGGGAGAGTAAATAAGTGTATATTTGTGAAAGAACAAGCAAACAGACACGCAGGCGCATATTATTACAGCTGTGGCTCTGGTCACATCCAGTTCCCACATTCTAAGATATTTTGTCGCTGTAGTTAAAGTCACACTGGTAGAAATCTTAAAAGGTTTATATACTGTGATAAAGAGGAATTGGTCCCAGGGATACCAATTTGGTGTAGCATCTGGAAGTCAATTTGTATAATGTACCAGACTCATAGGAAACAGAGACCAAAACCCACAAGATTAGTTATCTCAGATACAAGAGAAAACTTTCCCCAATCCAATACCTCTCTATAATAAAAAACAGTAAGCTATAGAAAGAAGAGGCAGCTCCAGTCTGGCAAAAGCTGTCTGGGAAACACTAGCGAGGAAAGGAAGGGAGACTTAGTACACAGAAAGATAGCTCAAAGTCATGAACTGAGCTATTTAATATCATTGGTGGCAACACTAGTGGAAATTGATCTACACGTTTTAAAACAATGTAAAAGTTGACTCAGAAGGAAGACTTAGGACCACTTTTATTTTTAAAAATTAAATTGATTAAGGTGGGGTGGGAAAGCAGTGGATTGAGGTCAGAGGACAATGTTTGTACAGTTGTTTTTCTCTTCCCTCTCCTTCCATCATTACCTGGGTTCTGGGGATGAACTCAAGTGGCTAGGCCTGCCCAGAAGTCACCTTTTCTTATTGAGCCATCTCATTGGCCCTTGAAAACCATTTTCTTAGGGTCTGAGAGAAAAACAAAATAGGTACGCTTGTAATTCTTGGTGACTACTAAAGGAGAGTGATAGAGAAGAGAAAGAGAGTCAACCAGGCTGTTTTGAAAGAGGGTCCAAGAAAACGTTGTTGTCCAACAATGGACGTCAGTAGGCAGCTGTATGAGGAGAGCTGGGGTCTTTTACAGAATAGCAAGAAAGCCCAGAGACTGAGAATAGGGATTCTTAGATTTCTAGCTGGTCTCCAAGGAAAAAGGCAAAATGCAAAAATGTTGAAGTTAGACAAGCAGGTAGGCTTAGCAGCGGAGTTTTGGAAGCAACTACATTGAGGGGATTCTGAGGAATAAGTATATTATCACATTAACAGAATGATTATTCCTCCCATATCTGTAGCAAGCCTTCAGGTGAGTCAGATTTTCTGAGGGGAGTTCTGGCCAGGGGTATTGACAGACCCAGTTGGGTTACCTCATAAAAGAAGAGACAGTAGCTAGAAGAATTTTGGGAAGTTTGGAGCATCAAGTTTCCACCCAGGGCCTGAGGCAGAGCTCAGATGAAGCTGGACTGGTCAGAGGAGACAGCTGAAGCCTCCGCACTTCCCCCTGTCCAGTGGTACTTTAGATACTAAAGCAGCTGTGAAGCTTCCTACTGTGGGATTACCAGGACAATGGGAGGTGGTGTTCAAAAGCTGAGCATGAGGAGGGACTCACCCTCGATGTCATCCAAGTAAGCTAATCTCTCTCTAGCCACCATAACTCTCATACTTCTTAATCCCAGAATGTACTGTAGAAGCTACAATAAACACAGTAAGCAAGGAAGACATCATGGCACTGCACACGTAGGGATATACGCTAACAGAATGTAAGACTCCAGAGAGTCTAGAGAGAACAGTGTGGTGTGGAAGCGTTTGCTTAGCATGCAAGATGTCCTGAATTTGACCCACTACCACCAGCACCAGCACCACCAGCACCACCAGCACCACCATCATCATTGACAACGCCACAAAAAATAAGTCAAAAAGAGGATTGTATTCAAAATTAAGCCTTGTTTACAAAGATTTGTCTAGACATTGATTCACAATATACTTACCTACAAATGACCAATGAGCACATGAAAATATGTCCAATGACACTATTATTCATTAGAGAAATGCAAATAAAAGCCACGGTGAGATGCTGCTTCATGTTCACTAACATTGTGTTATGCCCAAGTTTCAGGGACTCCAAAAAAGCACTGGGATGCCAATTTCGATGTAAACACATAACAGTCTTTATTGTGAGCTAGTGAGCAAGGACTCTCACCATCACCAGAACAGTGGGTCAGAGTAAGAGCCCCGAGTCTGGGGGTGTAGAATTTTTATTGCATTACAGCAAACTTGGAGAATTTCCATATGTGTCAGCAAGTTAATATTTTAAAAATTGCATTTCTGGCTTAATCTGAATGGAACACAAGGGCAAAAAACCCCCTGATAGATAGGATGGCTAAGTTATCTGTTCTCTGCAGGGTGTCTTAAGTTATCTATAAGTACCTTGACCCTGCTATTGTAGCCTGATTGGCTGTTGCTGGGGGTGGGAGGGTGGTTTGCCATAGGATGCTCGTTCAGGAGGACTCTGATTTTCTTCCTGGAATTGGAGTTAGCCTTTGGTCTTGCCCAAAATGGAGTTTCTTTAAAAATGGAGTTAGTGGGGCTTTATAATAGTTAAAGCAAAAACAAAAATAAAACCAGTTACCAACAATAGTAATGAAGAGGCAAAGGAAGTGCTGGTAAAGATGTGGAGAGAGAGAGAGAGCAGCTCCTGGTATAGTGCCTGGTGCAGCTTCTGGTGCAATGCCTGGGCTCTAAAACACTGTAGTCATTTGGGAATAAAAAAACCAATTTGGTTTTTCCACAAAAGTTTAAACATTTGAATGGCCTTTCTGTTCCTTGGAATACACAGAGAAATGAGAACTGTCTCTACAGAAATAAATCTATCTCACAAAACAGAAAAGTTGAAGTAATCCAACTGTCTTCAGTATATGAACAGAAAAACAGTGTGGGATTAAACCCAGAATGAACATACGTGGAACATTACCTGGCAACAGAAGCAAGTGGAGGACTGATTTTATGCAGGTGAAAAAGTCAGTCATAAAGAGAAAATATTGTGTATTTCCTTTACTTATTTCTTCTCCTCTTCCTCCTCCCCTTTCCTCCTTTTTGTCTTCTTTTGATATTTTGAGACAGAGTACACAGATATGGCTAGCCTCAAACTCACCAGGTACCCCAGGCTGCCCGGGAACTTACCATCCTCCTGTAGCTCTCTTTAGAGGTACAATAGTCCAATCGAGGACTCCCAGGCAGTAGATTAAGTGTTTTCTAGGGCTGAGCTGAAGAAAGGGAAGGTAAGTGTTGCAGGATTTTCCCTGGTGAGGGCTAATGGGTGTGGCATTTCCTTCTGAGGTGATAACATGCCCCAAAGGTAGAGGAGAGTGGGGACACCTCTTGGAATCTACTTTAAAACACACAAATTATACTCTTTGCATGGGCTATTTTTTTCATGGGATTTATTTCTTAATAAACCTTTTATGATACAAAAAAAATGATAGCAAATTTTTGCCTTTGTTCTATTTTTTTTTTCAGGAGTTTTCTTCAGTGTTTGGAGCACTTCAGAAATCTCCAGCGACTTCTCAATAGGGATGTAATTTCCTCCAGTGAATTCATTCCCAGGGGCCAACAGTGTGATTTAGCTTCTGAAATTTATCAAGGCAACTTGTCAGTGTTGTGACTTATCCTGCTTAATCAGACATCAGAGGACTCTGCTAATTTGCTGAAAGAAAAAATAGAAAGGAATGAAGGAAGAAAGGAGGGAGGAATGGAGGGAGGGAGGAAGAAAAGGAAGGAAGGAAGGTGGGAGGGAAGGAAGGAGGAAAGGAAGGAAGGAAGGAAGGAAGGAAGGAAGGAAGGAAGGAAGGAGGGAAGAAAGGAAGGAAGGAGGGAGGGAGAGAAGGAAGGAATGGAGGGAGGGAGGGAAAAAAGGAGGGAGGGAGAGAGTGAAGGAAGGAAGGAAGAGTGAGCAACAGCATAATCAGTGATCAGGCAGGAGGAAACTATCTGGACTGTCTCTTTTGATGCTACGATCTTTATATGCTGTTCCGAGCCTTGAGTTTTACTGTAGATTGGCTTTGCTGACCAAAGGCAAGATTTGGGCCCATGGTCCCTGATGTTCCTGTTGTGTAATATGATGGTGCCTAGTGTTAAAGGAACTTCCAGGAAGAAAACTCAAAGCAGTTGATTTTAATTTATGTGCATTTACGTGGTAAGGTATGCTCTTAGAAGCCACAGGTCATTAAATGAAAATCTCAACGCCAGGAGGAGGCCACTCCCCTATAAGTTGTTGGTCAGGGAGACCGTGAGGCCTCCCCCCCCTCCAAAAAAAAAAACAAAAAAAAAAAACAATACAGGCAGTTGCCATAACAGTTGCTCATCAAAATTAGATGGTAAGATCCTTGTGCTGAAGACCACGCATGCTTTGAACACTGGAGCTGAGATAGAGACTTCCCCTGCTGGATATCGGATATAATGACAGAGGCATGCTGCTAGGAGGAGCTGCGCCAACACTGTTACTCAGCTGTGGACCCGATGTGCTATGCTACTGACTAGCAAGTCAAGGTGTGCTCACTAATGCTATAGCGGCAAATTAGTCGTAGAGACAACCAACCAACTGCTTTCTGACTGGATTTGTGGCTTGCTTCACAATGGGAATCCACACCTTGTATTGTGAGCCGGGTGAAGAGCCCACGCGACGGGGATCCTAGGCCCTGATAGTGAAGGCACTGCTGCTGCTTTGTTAAAAGGACACACGGCACCCATCAGATCATCTTCTAAATAGCTATGTTTATGCCCGTACATTTGTAGTACCGTCGCTGTGGTGAGAGAAGCTTTGGTCAGTGGGCGGTGGTAATTACAAACTCATAACTGGTCAGTGTGTGGAGGACAAACCCTCCTGAACTCTTAGCTGTAAATGGGGTATCTATCTCACCCCCTCCAAAGCTCAGGGTACATCATAGATAGAGGGCAGAAGGCATTGAAGAGCAGGAGGATGAGGGGGGGAGTGAAATGGGAGGCTCCTGTTGGAGTGTGCAAGCAACATTGCTTTGATGATCTCACAGCACTCCACAGGACCGCCACAGAATGGTCCTGCCAACAGCAGGCTGTTGAAAGGGCTCCCGAAGCCCTACCACTTCCTAAGGATGTGTGTGGGCAGAGGTGTGTTGGCATATTCACCTAAGGGTAATGGTGGCTGGGGTGAGGGCATTTGACATTCCTGAGTATTTAGAAAGAGTTAACATCATTGGAATAAGAACGACTACTGGGAAAGGGTCTGCGCCCTTGCCAATAACCTCTCACCTGCGAGAAAGGACAGTGAAACACAATGAGTCATCAGAACAAAAAGAAAGAAAGAAAGGTGAAAATAATACTGAAAATAGTTGGGAGAAGAAAGACATGAACTGGTAATAAAGGATAAATGTTATCAAAATGTCATATAACAAAACCCAGTATTATGTATAATCATTGAATGGCAATATGACTCAGAGTCTACGATGATGCTTATGTCAATTTTAACATGGCTTTATAGGAGTAAGTTGATTTTTATGAAGCTTAAAAGCTGAGTGGAGGGCTGGAGAGATGACTGACTTAGCAGTTTAAGAGAATTTGCTGCCTTTGTGGAGAAAGTGGAAAAACCTTAGGTTTGGTTTCCAGCACCCATATGGTTGTTAATAGCCATCTAGACTCCAGTTCCAGGGGACCTAATGCCCTCCTCTGGCCTCTGTGGGCAATGTTTGCAGGAGACACGTTAACACGTACACAGGCCGAACACTCAGACACATACACATAAAAATAAATAAATAACGAATCCTGACTGGCAGCCCTCTCCCATAGGAAAACACAAACATTGATTGCTCTACGAAATGAGCAGGAGGCCTCTTACAGACGAAGTAAAGCATTTCCCTAATGCTGGGCTTTAGCTCTAATTCATTAACTGACCAATCAATATCCTATACTAGCATCATTAAGTAATTGCATGCTATTTTTATTATGTTCACTGCCAGCAAATAATGTTTATGGATAACTGCCCCGTCATGCATTACTTCACTGGAAACAAAATCAAAATGACATATTCTCAGATTTGTTATTTGTCAGTGAGGAAGTCCGTGGAAATTATTTTGGAAATTAAAACATCAAAATTATGGATACAAGTGAGAGATTATATAAACATATTTTTTCTTTCTTTTTTCTTCCCTCTGATCCATATCTGGTCCAAGAGAGGAGGAAAAGAGACAGATGCAGATGAGAGATTTTTAAAAATATTTTGAAAAAGGCATTTGAGCTCATGAGCCTGGGGAATATTAAAATCTAAAGGTCTTGCAATGCTAAATAGTAGCTGAGTGAGTTGGTTTCTACCACAGAACCTTTAATGAGCTCAGGCTTTGGCATTATCAGTAGTTTGGTACAGGACAGCAGTATAGTACTAACATTTCTCCATACCCAGTAAGATTAGGAGACTGTAGGGTTTCTTTGAATAACCTGAAAGGACATGGGCCATTGAGATGGCTTGCAATTAAAGGCGCTTGCCACCAAGATGAGTAACGTGAGTTCATTCCCTAGGACCCACATGGTAGAAAGAGAGAACTGACTTCTGAATGGTGTCTATTGACCTTTACATACACCGTTATGGTGCTGGGATATAGCCACTCATCTTATGCATGCATGCATAGCTAGATAGCTAGATACATAGATACATGATACATAGATAGATACGTAGATGTAAAAAATCATATTGGAAAAATAGAACTCAGGATTCAATCAAGGGCAATGTTTGCTAAACAACAGTACCATCTAATAACACTTGACTAATTGATCCTTAAGAATATCTATATTATCATGTATATCACATAAAACACACCTTGATGATGATATAAAGATAGAGAAATTAAAAAAAATTTAAACAGTGTTAATCTTGGAAAGTGAAGACTATACTCAAAAATCAACAAATCAATCAACTGACCATGCAAATGATCACACTACCACCTCTATTTAAAAAAAAAAACATAAACCCAAGCCAAAACTCAATAAACCAGCAAACAATTTCCTTAGACATAGAAGATTATGGAGGCAGAGGCAGGCAGATTTCTGAGTTCGAGGCCAGCCTGGTCTACAGAGTGAATTCTGGGACAGCCAGGGCTATACAGAGAAACCCTGTCTTGAAAAAACAAAAAAAAAAAAAAAAAGAAAAAAAAGAAAAAAAAAAAGAAAGAAGATTATGGCTCAGTCATAATCAAACAAAACAGAAGATAAAGACAAAAATCACTCACACACACACACACACACACACACACACAATTTTTGAAAAGAGTAATACAATAACAAGAATGGAAATTAAGAAAAAAACACAGAAATAGATAAATAGGAATCCATCATAAAACTCAATATCTTTCCATTTGAAAGAAGAGCCTTGAGAAAGTCAAATGGAGGACTCTATTAAGTCAAATATCATTTCTCCATTGTGAAGAACACGAGATTGTAGGTTCCAGATGCTCAGCACAGCGGGTGCAGACAAAATGAATGCAACTGTTAGTCTTTGGAAGTCCAGGGCCCTAGGGACAGAAAGCCTTCACATTCTTTATATAAATATAATTTTTAATCCAGAATGCTCTGCTGAAGTCATCAGTGAAGAGCTTGAATATGGAATAAACCACTTCTAGCTGTGTCTTCCATGTTTGCTTGTTAGCAAACATATAGAAAGCATGCATCTCTATTCTATCCATCTGCTTATCTATCTATCTATCTATCTATCTATCTATCTATCTATCTATCTACCTACCTACCTATCTATCTATGTTTTAACAGACTAAAGAGTTAAACAGTGTTCAAAAGAGGCACAGAGCAAGGGCAAAAGCATGCATTTCACATGGGTATAGAAAGAAAGCCCAGGATACTGTCTATACAATAGACATCATGAGAAGTCAGTCCTAGAATAAAAAGAAAAATTTGAGAGATATAAATGAAAAGGGTTCATAAAAATTGTTGGATACGGTCAGAGAATTGTTATAAATATAAGCTAAGTCTGAGCATTTAGAAAAACATGAATGACTAGTTTAAATGCATAGTGACCCCAAAGAACCTTACAAAATGTTCTAATTGTCTGATTCTAAACAACCACAACCAGCTGCTTGAGTAAAATGAGTTAAGTGAAAGTAAAATTTCAGTAACGGGGGTGGGGGGAACTGTATAGGACAGGAAATATGACTCTAGTGATGACTTGATACTCAAGCAAATAGCAATGTGAATCCTGGATATTTTTATTTGTCTAATTTTTGTTTTAACTATATGAAAATGAGAAGATGCTATCATAAGGCTAAACTTAATAGATAAAAAGTATGATGATCTGAGAAAATGATATACTAAAAAGAGGTAAGTACCAAGAGATGTGGTTCAAGGAAATGGTTTTTCTTAACCGTGAGAACCGGGAATGAGGGCAAGGTTCTGGTACATTTCAATTAAGACTCATTTATTTAAAAGGATCAATATATTTTTGGATAAAGTAAATGTAAAGGCAAAATCTCCTACAGAGATTTTGATTTGGAAGTTGGACACATTGTAGTAAAATGTTTGCTCTGTGCAGGAGGATCTGAGCTGGAATTCCGGTGGCTATGCTAAAATCAAACACAGCAACATGGGCCTGTGCTCTTGGTGTTGGGCAGGTAGAGCCAAGGGGACCAACAGGACTTCTTAGCAGCCAAATCGAGGAACTCTAGTGTCAAGCTATCATTAAAAATGAAAGTGGAAGCCGAGGATAGTGGTAGCATAGGCCTTTAATCCCAGCACTTGGGAGGCAAAGGTAGGAAGATCATTGTAAGTTCAAGGCCAGCTTGGTCTACAAAGTAAGTTTCAGAATGGGTAGGACTACACAGTGAAACAAATCCTGAATCAAAAACCAAAAAAAAAAAAAAAAAAAAAAAAAAAAAGGGAAACTGGAGAAGCAATTGAAATAGACACCCAATGATAACTTTCTACCTTTACACACATTTGTGTACAAGTAAACATGGAAATGGACCTGAACACACACACATCATACATGAACAGGATAATTTTAATTTGCAAAGCAATGTAGAATTGTGGTAAGGGAACAACACCATACCAAACTTGGTGTGTTTCAAACTGGCTATTGCTCTTACCTGGTACTTGGAGAACAATCTCAGTCTGAGGCAAAAACACAGAAGTAAAAGACTCAGATGAGGCCCAGGGCCACAACGATGGGGGTCTTTGGAAATGCTCAGTCTGCTCTTGTATGCTGTAGGAAGCAGGCAACAATAGAAAACCAAACAGAACAAAACAAAGGGACAAACGTCTGTAAATCTCGTCATTACAGAGGTGACATATTGTCAACAGACCAAAAATTGCAATCGTTTAGTGTGTGGCAACAATAGTTTTACAAACAAGCCAATTAGGTACCAACCAAAAATATTTCAGCTCCAAAAATACAAGTGGACAGTTATGTAAGAGATCATTGTGTTTGGGACTGTAGTCCTTCATGTTCCAGAAGGAGGGTTTATTAAAAGGGAAATTAATGTCCAGGAACTAGAAAAACGAGCAAAACAAAACCCCCCAACTAGAACTTTCAGCAGGCCTTCAGGTAGAGCCATCTCCCACTTGGCTGTGCGGCTGCTGGGCACAGCGATGTGGCACTGCAGGTAAGGCCTCCTCAGCCACTTCTGGACCCACAGTTCTGTTTGCTTAATGATTCCCATGGTTCCTGACTAACAGAGTAAGGTGACTGGTCCTTAATCCACAACACTTGAATTAAAGGGATAAGAGAGCATCTAAACGCAGCAAGCGAGTAAACTATGTTTGAAACGTTGGTTGAAGAGTCCATTTTGTCTGGGGAGAAGTTATGACAATTGCGGTTTGTCAGCCTCTTTCTTCAAATATTGATAGCCGCTTCCTCTGCTGAGAGGGGTATAAAGTTGAATGAGAATGCATGTGAAAACTTAGACGACTGTGGGGACGAAAGTATTTTTTGCTGGTATTTCTCTACTTTAGTTCAGGCACATGCTATGTACTTTACATAATTATATCACATAATCTCGTTGGTTGATGAAACTGTTGCTATTTTTCTGATTTTATAGAAAGGAAAAGTGAGGCCCTCAGGATTCACTATTTTACCAGAAGGTACACAACTAGTAAGTGGCAGAGTTAGGATTTAATACTAAGATGTTTGATCAACTTCCTACTTTCCAAGGCCAGTCCATGCAGCAGTTAGAGTCTGTTACAGGAAAATTAGGGCACAGGGCATTGCTCTGTTAAATAGAAAGCTATAGTTGAGTTGGCGTATTTGCTGTGTGTTTTAATTTTAGTTGCTGTGAGTATAAGATAGTGACTTCTAGTGCCCATGTAGACAGATGGATTTGAGTCTTTTGTGCTTTTTCTCTATATCGATATGTGGCTTATAAATGTTTATCTTCATACAATGATAATTAACTAGATATATAAATGCACTTGTGTATACCCACACATGTTATTTTAGATATGTAACAATGATTATATACATGTTGTTAAATATTATACATTATTAGTGCTCATATGTAGGTATGTTTTTATATTTCTACATATGCAAATTATATATAAATATAAACATTTAAATATCTAGGACTAGTTTATATCATATGAAATCTATGACTGAGATCTCGCAGCAAAGTGACCTATTTGGGTATATTCAATTACCTATTGTTCAAAGAAAAAGTGCTTTTCAGCAGGTTATCTATGAGCAAATTAGAGAAAAGAATAGGACTATTGAAAGAAGCACTCATAAAAGCTACCATGAATGGTTTCAAATAAAAACAAAATTTGATAAGTAATTAGTGTATTTCTTCATTAACAGCAGTTTTTTTTCTTTTGAGAATGACAATATATATTGATTAAGATATTTCATTTCAGATTGTTTAACTGCCCAATAGTAAACATCATGCAAATTGTATAAAAATCAATTTTGGTAGTTTAAAATCCATTCCAAAACACTGAATGGAGCACAGCACTTGCCTTTATTATTGAAAATGCTCACATTAATAACCCTTAAGTACTTAATTTTTTGTTATGATTAAAATCTTTGGGATAGCTTCTTTCTATCATGATGACTTCATAGATTTTTGGCAGATATATTTTGTAGACAAAAATACAAATAGTAAATTGATCATGTTGATATGTATATAAAACTATCTTCTATCTATCTAGTTATCTGTGTTTTTAGTGTTCAATAGGTTATTTACAACTTCATGTTTAATAGTTTGATAAAAAAAAATCTATATAAGCTGGTCTAGAGTGGTATATAGCTTGAATTCCAGAACTAGGGAGACAGAGGCAGGAAGATTTCTGTGAGTTTGAGGACAGCCTTGTCTACAAAGTGAGTTCGAGGAGATCCAGCTCTCCACAGAGAAACCATCTCCAGAACAGAGGAGGACAGGACAGGACAGGACAGGACAGGACAGGACAGGACAGAACAAAACAGAACAGATTTACACAGATAGTTAAAGACACTGTGTCCTAAGGCAAAGAAAATGAAGACTTTCTGAGTCAGTAAGTTACTAGGAGTTGAGTAAGAAGTTTTTTCTGTCCCGTATGTTTTTCTTCTGGTTGGAATTGTGCTAGATCAATGGCCCATCCCAGGCTAACAGTTGAGTATTTCTAGAGAAGCTGTATGGGGAAGGTTACAAGGGGCTAGAGAGTATGTGAATTAGGTTCTGTCTGCCAGTGATTGAACACAGGCCCTTCACTCAACCATGCTGTCTTGGGAAACTGCTTCATTTCTTTATGTTCTAGCTTTCTTATTCATAAAGAGCGCATAGGGCCCTCTGGAGCTAGGGTTAAAGGTGGTTGCAAGCCAACTGAAGTGGGTGCAGGGAACCAAACTTGGTTCCTTTGAGAGATCAGCAAGCACCATGAAATGCCAAGCCACCTATCCAGTGCCCGTAAACATAATTTTTAACCCAGTATTCTTGACTCAAGCCACCAGTGAAAAGCTTGAACATGGAAGAAAACACTTCTGGATGCACCTCCAATGTATTTATAAAACGAGGGATATGGCCTAGGGCATTGGTGCTTACTGTGAACATCTGGAAGGAATGAGTTCCAATCTCTAGCAATCAAGGAAAAGTTTATGTGTGGCCAAGTGTTTCTGCAACCCCTGTGCCAGGGAGATTATAAACAGATGTGGGAGCTTGTCGGCCATCAGTGTTGCTCCAGGTTCAGACAGAGACTTTGCCTCAAGGGAGTAAATCAGAGAGTATTTAAGCCTGAATGGTTCTTTTGGACTAATTCTTTAATGATCTGGAGGTATTACAGTTTTCTTGTTTGTATGGAGACAGGTTCTCCCCAAGGAGCCACTTCTGGCCTTGGACCACCAGCAAACCCACCTGCCTCAGCCTCTAGAACACTGAGATTCCAGGCACGATTGTGTCTGGCTCATTGTTTTTATTTATTTATTTTTTTTATGTAAAGGTCTCTAGTGTCTGTTCTTGCCCCTTGGATGGAGTCGATTCTACATCATTTTGCAAGTAGGTCTTACTCCCATGCTTATGAGAAAGCGTCAGGAAAGCCAGCCACCTCCTTCTGCGTTGAAGGTAAGGCTTCTTAAGAGCAAAGCCTGCCAGCCTACCTACCTCTTGGATGTGACAGCTTTGCAAGCCCTTTGCCTTATAAACGTGAAGGGTGATGTTACAGCATGGCTAGGCTACTTATCTATTAGGAAGTGGGATGCTAGTTCCAAAATACCCTGTTAATTTAAAATAATTATTTTTTTTTAAACTCAGAATGAGACCCTGACGTATCAAATCTTTCACTTGCTACTGTTGGGGAGTCCCCTGAAACCTGGGGCAATGCGAAAATGGGAAGAGAGGGCTTGCTTTTTTTTTTTTTTTTTTTTTTTTTTTTTTGCAGGTGGATGGCTGTTTCGGTCAGCTTTGCTTTAAGATCAAGGAGAACATGTCTCTGCCCTCCACCCTATTTCAGGTGGGTTCTCTTGGGACAGGCAGCTATGCAGGCTTCGTCATTCTTACTAGGTGGATATCAGCTGCCTAGGAGGTTGGAAAAGGGTGTTTATTTTTATTTTTGCCGAAGACAGGGTGAAGTCGGGCATGCTTTGTAGATGTATGTGTGGCTATGTACACAGAATCATGTAATCTCGGTGTGTATGAGTATTGTACATACACACACACACACACACACACACACACACACACAAAGAGACTAGTTAGTGAATTTCCACCACCTCCGTTAATCAGGAAATAAGCTGTGTCCCTTTGGATTTGCTGTGAGAATTCTGAATTTCTGGTTAAAAAGCTCTCTCCTTGAACATGTCTGTTGGAAATCCCTGCCATTGCTATCGTCAGAGGTCATTAAATGTACAGGGAAAGAGGCAAGACATGGATGCTCTTCCCTGTCTTAAATGAGCAAGGGTTAGCTCAGAATGCTGGCAGATGAACAAGTTATATACAGTCTCAGGGACTCCAGTCCCCTCCTGGGGACTGCGAAATTCTATGCCACCGTGAAGCGGCTCAGAAATGAGCCGACAAAGAAGTCCATCGACTTTAACGTGAATATGGTTGAATCACACAGAAGACAAGAATAAATCACCTTACAAATGTGTCTGCTGTAATTTTCCTGTCTCCTTCCAGTTCCCCACCCCCAGCCCTTTTGTTCTTTGTGGTGTTTTTTTGTGAGCAGCAGCAGCAGGAGCAGCAGCAGCAACAGCATCCAGAAGTCCCTGTCTGGGGATTTTTCTCTGGGTGACTAGGGTGTGAGCTAGGTATTGCTGCAGTGTGAATCTTTTAAAAAACCTCCTAAGACATATTTAAGAGCCTGGTCTAGAAGGAACGACTCTCCCAGGCATAATTTTTGGTGCTGGTTGCAGCAGGGAGCGTATGCTGGGAGGAAAGTATTATTTTTCTAAATGGAAGGTGTCAGATGGTCACGCAATGTGACTGCATGTTCGAGATCACTGCCTCCCATCTGCAATTTGTGACGTGTGAAAGATTCTGCCCAAATGTGCTCACCAACCGGAAATCCTCAGCACTTTTTTTCCTTATCAGGAGAGACCAAGATAACCAATGGTTTACAGATCAGGGATCCTATCAAATTAATATCACTGTAGGATAAAATCTGTTTTAAATACAACTCCTAAACTCCAGCAAAGTTAACTAGTACAAACAAGTTCATCCATCTGACTAAGAACCGTTACTCAGAAAACAACAAACTGGAATCTGCTTATTCCTGAAGCTCCTCTCAAAACAATCTCCTGCTCGGAGCTTTCGAAAACAGGCTGGAGCCAAAGGATGATGGATTTTCTTCATGCTAATTAATGTCAACCAAATGACAGCCATCCACCCAGACTGAAGGGAAGTGTTTTCAAATCAGTGCTGGTTTTTGTTTGTCTTATCCATCTTGAGCCATTTAGGTATTAACCCAGCAGAGCTCTGAAAAGGGCAGGCAGTTTGGCTCCTGCCTCAGTAAGGGCTTCAACGCACAGCTCAGCATGCGAATCCTCTGAATTCTGTTTGTTCCTGGCCAGTCACAATTCCTAGTTTCTTAGACAAAAGCATTTAAAAAGGCTCTTAAGGTGCTTTGGACATCAGACAGCTCACAGAAAACCATGTCTTGGTGAGGTAAGTACAAATGAATCAGTAACAAGGTGGGCTAAAGTCCCTTTGCTGTGTGAGGGGTTGCTTTAAAAATGCTTGGCTTCCCCAAGCCACACCTGGAGATTCATTACTAAAGTCCCCCAGGGATTGGTTTGGCCTAACTAGTGCTCTGCCCAACTCTAGCCTGAGGGAGTGCAAAGCACCATGGGTCTTTCTCAAATGGTGCATTTCTCATCGGTAGATATAAAAATGAAGAAGGAAGGCTAGATGGAAAGACACTCTCAGGTGAGTGTAAAAGCTGTATTCTTCCCCAACTCATTTTATAGTGTGTATTTTGCATCACAAAGCTCTTCAGGATCAGTGAGGAAACACAGAGGGATTACAGAGTCAAGAGATGGATCATCTTCACCATTTTGTGAAGTAGCATGGGCTGCTGATTGCAGGGAGCCGAAAGAAAGCAAGCATTATAGAAGGCTGGAATCTTCCGCACTGGGAAGTCCTGAGCTGGTATCCAGAAGTTGTAACCCCTTCACCTCAGCTCATGCCCCAAAGGCCACTAGAGAGGCAGAGAATGCCACCATGCATCATAACTCATGCCAGCTACACCCACGGGCCTGGGTCTTTTCAGGGTTGACCTAGGAGGGCTGGGTTGAAATAACTGTCAGGAGAAATGGAGAGATGAACTCCACCTGATGTGTTGAACAGAGGCAATTAGCACCCAAGAGAACTCTGGTTGGTGGCTGGTGACATAACAGTAAACAACAACAGCACTGACAGAGGAACTTGAGTCTTTTACTCAGGAGTACTCCTTGCCTGATTCTTGGGTCACTCTACAATGAAGACCCCTTCTTCCTGGCCCTTAATGTCTTGTAAATCCATCCCTGTCTGTGAATGCTCTTTACTATGAGGAGTCCCGAATGCATCACAGGTTGCTCTCTTCCTCCCTGAGCTCACTCTTGTTCTTCTTTGCCACCTCTTGGGAAATTAACCATCGTCTGTCATGGGCAGTATTGGCAGTCAATGACTAACTTTTTCAGAGGACTTGGATATGTCATAGATATTTATCTTAGCTTTCCATGTAAGTGAGATCTCTTCTAGTATACAAAACCTGCCTCAGACCCGTCTACGGCAGTTCTGTGGCATCCTGCATGACGAAGGGAAAGATTTAGCATGCATTATAAAAAGGATAACTTTATAGCTCATGGCAACTTCCATACCATTTCACTCCAGTGCTCTTCTATTCTTCTTCATGTTTTGATTCAGAAGGCTGGAAGAGGTAAGACAATCCTATGGGAAGTGATGAGTATACAAGAGAATTTTGGTCCCTAGTGATATATGAGGAACAACAATAAAACTAACAGAAACATAGGCCTTTGACTAGTAACAGAATTGAATTTTAAATTACTATCAGGATTAAAAGAATACTAAATACTGTTTTTTGAATATTTGTTTTGCTCTCTTCTTTCTCATCATTTGGTGATGTTGATTAATATTCAAGAAGGTTCTCTCTCTCTCTCTGTCTCTCTGTCTCTGTCTCTCTCTGTCTCTCTCTGTCTCTCTCTGTCTCTCTGTCTCTCTGTCTCTCTCTCTGTCTCTCTGTCTCTGTCTCTGTCTCTGTCTCTCTCTCTCTCTCTCTCTCTCTCTCTCTCTCTCTCTCTCTCTCTCTCTGTGTGTGTGTGTGCCTCTGTCTCTGTCTCTGTCTCTGTGTGTGTGTGTGTGGGGGTATGTGTAGAAATAGCAATTGCTGGCACTCACACAGAATCAGTGCTGTCTTAAACATCATAGAAAGCTTCAATAGTTAATACACAAAAGGATAATACAAAGGAGTAAGAAGGAAGGAAATAAAGAGAGGTAACAGAAAAGAGTGCGTTAGCCATGTTTTCTGACTGTTCTTTTCCAGGTCTTGACACAGCTTGAATGTTGGCATTTCCTTTTTTTACTAATGCTAATCTCTTCTCATTTAATATTTCCTTCCTGAGGCTTCATCTGTTTCAGTTGCTTGGATTTTTTTTTAACCTTACACTTTCCAAGAAGAGGCTATTTAGCTTCAAATTCTTTTCCTTAGTGAAGAGATATGTAATTACTCACCTGCCAAATGGATATCCTTGACTTGGGCTTCTCACAGGCACTTTAAAATTAATGTCCAAAACACCTTGTGATCCTCCCTCTCCAATGCACATGGCTTTTCTCAGCCTCGTCTTACATATTAACACCGCTCTGAACAGTTGACCAAGTATATAGCACTTGGAAGGCTAAGAGATGAGTACTGAGAATTTGAGGCTATTCTGGGCTACAGGACTCTGTCAAACCAAACCCCAAACAAACCAATAAACAACACTCCATTTTCTTAGCCCTCTCTCTACCCATGCCTACAACAAGCTAACTGGTCAACCACAATTCCATCCCTTGCATAGCTACAAACTTTCCTGCTTATTGTTTCAAAGTCAGTTAGCTCCAATGCCACCTCCTGGCCTTAGAAGCCGTGGATAGTTCACATTACCTGGCAATTGTAGATGCAATTAAACTAAGCACCTGGAAGAGACCTATTCTTCTGTGTATTATATAAGTGGCCTAATTAGAAGGGTTCTTGAAGAATCAGCAGGCTTATAGTAAGGGAAAGGGAGATAGGAAGAAAGAAACAGAGATAGAAATGACCTAGACCCAGGGGTCAAGGAATAAAAGAGAGTTGAGAGAATAAATAGAACAAAAAAAGAGAACAGATTTTCCCATGACACACTATTGCATTTACAATTAACCCCAAAACCAAGAGAAAAAATACTGTAGTTAGAAGTGATATGTTTCCGGCTGGAGAGATGGCTCCATAGTTAGGAACCCTTGCTGTTCTTCCAAAGGTCCTGAGTTAATTCCCAGAAAACACATCATCTTTAATGAGATCTGATGCCCTCTTCTGGTGTGTCTGAAGACATTGACAGTGTACTCATAAACATAAAATATATCTTTAAAAAAAAAAACCAAAGGAGTGTTATGTTTCAGAACTCCCTCTACACCTCCATAGAGTATAACTGGGGGGCTAATAATCACTTCATTTCTCTAGAATTTATCTTCTTGCCAGTAAACTCAGAATGATGTGTATTTCCCAGCTCTAACATTTGATGTTGAAGATATTAATAATTAGAACATAATGTTTGTGATGATTTCCTGACATTAAAAAAGGTCAGAAAGCATGTTCATAAGACCATTCTACATTGATATCCTCTGACAGCGACAACGAGTGCAGGAACATCCAGAGGGCACTGGGGCCATGCTACCCTCATGAGTCTGAAGCTATGATCTAAACAAATTCCTACAAATAGGAAGGGAATGGTCGACAAGAAAATAATGGAAAGACAATTTTTAAAAATTGTTTTTTGCATGGTTAGAACACTCTGAACTCAATTAGCTGTTAAGAACAGACTTCAAATCTAAAGAGCGGATTGCTATGTGAACAAGTTGCACAGGGTTCAACCCAGCTTCTATATTTCATGAGTTTCAGTTTACTGATTTACCCCTCAAGGCCTCTGACTTTTTAAATATATTTGATAGATGCAAATTGCTAATTTTATAGTAATCTTTGTCTTAGGGTTTCTATTGCCATGATAAAACACTATAATTAAAAAGCAAGTTGAGGAGGAAGGGATTCATTTGTCATACACTTTGACATCATTGTTTATCATTGTAGGAAGTCAGGACAGGAATTCAAACAGGGCAGGAACCTGAAGGCAGGAGCTGAAACAGAGGCCATGGAGGGGTGCTGCTTACTGGCTTGCTTCTCATGGCTTGCTCAGCCTGCTTTCTTATAGAACTCAGGGCCACCAACCCAGGGATTGTACTGCCCACATTGGGCTCCCCCATTAATCACTAATCAAGAAAACAAAGGCTTGCCTATAGCCCAGTCTCATGAAAACATTTTCAAAGTTGAGGCTCTCTCCTCTCAAATGAGTCCAGCTTGTGTCAAGTTGACACATAACTATCCAGGACAACTTTGAATATAAATCTGCTACGATTTTCTTGCTTTTGATCATTTGTCATTGTCTTAGATTCCAAACAAAAGATACCCCTATATCTATATGCAAAAGTAGAAATATATATAGAGTCCTTCGCCAATCAATGCAGGTGGTGAGATGTCATAGCAAAGCCAATTCAGCACCCACAGGCTCAGCAAGAAGAATAATGAAGAGACAGTGTCAACACACACAGTGAAAAGAGCATTTCAAGGTCTTTGGTGGGAATTATTTTATCGGTGGGAGCGTTTTCAACTCCACTGACAACTCACAATCATTGGCAATGTTAAAATCCCCCCAAAGTTTTTTATGAGGTGAGGAAAGCCATCAAGCAGACGAGAAATAAATAGGCATCTGGAGCTGGAGGGATCCCTGCTGAAACCCTCAGATTAGCTGAAGAGAGCACACTCTATGGCTCCCCCCTTCTCATCCCCAAGCTGGAGAATGATGGAGAAATTCCAGATGAAATTCTAAATGCTGTGGTTGTGACATTTCTGGACAAGGATGCAAAGATACTGAAAACTTCTTGCTGAGGGGGCTTCCTTGGTCTCAGCAGGCAACAGAGACCCACGCGAAAGCGCTCATAGTGTCGTACCAGCTGTTTGGCAGGGGCATTTTGTATCATAGTTTGTTCGGAAATGAACAGATACCAAGCAGTGCAAACCAGTGAAGACACCCAGTGTATTGTTGTTAGTTCCATGTGCTTGCTCGCCTTTGGACATCTTTTAATGCAAGAATTGCCTGATTAATTTTCTTGTCTCCATAGTCTCATAGACTCCACAGACAACATAGTAGATGCAGGATATCATAATTGATGAATTAATGAATTAATTGAACATTAGTCAGCTTCTTTCTCAGGGTTAGCAAGAAAAAGATCAGTTGCAATGCATAGAAGAATCTGACAAATAACTGAGAGCTGGGATTTTTGCCCCAGGCTCTCTGGCTATGTTGGTGAAGAGAAACAGAGTGCAGTTGGGCTATAGATGGCTCAGTTGGCAAATCACTTCTGTTTAAGCATGAAGGCCTGAGTTCTGGTGGCAGAAACTATGCAAACTCCAGTTGCAATTTTGGAAGTATACAGTCCCAGTGGTGAAGAGGCAGAGGCAGGCCTAGCACATGCTGGCTAGTCAGTCTATTCAGTCTATTCAGTCTGGAAGCTCCAAGGTTTGCTGGAGATTCGATCTCAAAAAGTAAGGTGGAGACTGATTACAGAAGACACACAGCATCAACCACACATTCATGTGTACCCACATATATACAGAAATATAGACACAAAATAATAATAGTTAATGATGATGATAATGACAATACTACTACTAATAATAAAGAACATGCACATTTCTAGTTCTATTTCCTACTTGACAGAAAATGTTATAGAGAAGAGAGCTGAAGACTGAAATCAAGGCTCAGAAGCTTGGCCATCAACTTTTCCTTTGATCGTTATTGACCTAGTTGCTGATTAGAGTTGAGCAGCAACCTACCTCAAAATGAACAGATTAGCACCTCCTCCCTTCGTCCCTCCCATGCCCTTCCCGCCTCCCCTGCAGATGACCGCATTCCGCGGCTAGACTGGTCTTACTCACCAAACAGAGGCAAACTTTGCTTTGTCTGTAAAGTTTGTATTTTGCTGCCCTGCGTGGAAGCCAGAAGGCCAAAGAGAATTGTCCCAGGGAGGCTCTGTGGGGGCTAGTGTGGAGATGTCAAAGGTTCTCTCTCTGCCTCATACACACTGAGATAATGCGGTGCACTGTGTTAATTAACACTTAAAGCGCTACAGACTAAAACAAACAAACGCGCACCCATTCTGGTTCCACTTCCAAGACCTCATCAGGGGCTGGAACACAGTTTGTTTTACTGCTTCCCTGGTCACGTGAACCTCAGTATAATGAAACCTCTCTAATCTCTATTTTTCTAAAGTCTGTGTAGATACAGATGGCCTTGTTTTGGTCTCTGGGTTTTATTCTTATTTTGCCACAATTTTAACCTTTTATGTATCTCTTTCTGTGAGATCTTCTCACTGATTCCTCCCTGCCTGGGGGCCCTGAAAGATCTTTGATTTTCATTTCCTAAACCTTATCTACGGTTGTTCTTTGGAATACTTGGGCTTTTTAAATTGCAGAAGACCAAAGGCCACAGTTACTTGAGGATTTTGATACTGTGGGATGCCAATTTGTGATTCATGAGAAATTGACTCTCAGTTTCACGACCTCCCCCCACTCCAACCCAACAAAAGAGGTTGAGGAAGAGATGTTTAAATTTCAAAGTACTTATTATTAGATGTGCCAGGAAGGCCATGTACAGTGAGACAGGTTCCTAGAAGTGTGGTTTTATGTACAGCTTATGCTGTGGGACGAGAGGGAAAATAGGAAGGAAGGGAGAAGGGGCTGTGTAAGCTGACACAGGCCTGGAACAAACAGAATCGAGAGGCTGCCTTCCCTCACAGAGAGCATTTTCAGAGAATAAAGGCAATAACAAACTTCATCAGACTGCCAAGCACTGTTGGTGGGTGCCATGTTCCAGTTTTAGGTGGCCATAGAATGGCCAAATGTAACAATGACAGATGTCTTCCCCCACATGTTTGTCTGAGTGACGTAGGCTTCTGAGCGAGGATGGAATTCAAAGACGCCTCTGCATTGTTGGAGCAGTGGCTCCAGCACGGGAGGGTGGGGTGGGCTTCCATCTGTTCAGTTCAGTTTGGTTCAGTGAGCCGGGTCACTTTGATCGGTTCACTGGGTTGTGACTATCTAAAAATTATAGTTAATGCGTTTTAAAAATCTTGAGCTGCATGACAAGACTGCTTTATTGCTTGTTTTCCCTTGCCCTCAGGTTTATCACCTCTGAGGATGGTAAAATGGAGTGCCTCGCTCAACGGTGAGCTGCAAATGGGGTGTCCGAATCCTGCATCTGAGGCTCCCCCCTTTAAAACTACGTAGGAAGCTCATTTCTATCCCCGCTCCTACTCCATCTTCTCCCTGACTGGAGTTTAGTGGCTGAGGTGACAATTTCTCACTCATGTGAGATGAATCTGGGAACATCTTTTCTGAGGTAGATGCAAGAGGCAAGCATAGAACTAGAAAGTAGAAAAACTATTAAGAAAAAATAATTACATGAGGAGAAAAATCGTAATTCATTTTCAGAGGAAAGTATGAGAGTCTCAGAGCACGGGACACTGCAGGGAAGGATTCCTGGAATTTGGCTTTGCAAGACAGGGCTCACACCCAGTGTCATAGTATACACAAAGTTTTGAAGTTAAGAGTGAGTGGTTGCCCCAGAAAGCACAACAAAACAAACCAAGAAGAAAAACCAAACCAAAACAAAACGAAGCAAAAACAACTAACCAAGCAACCAACCAAAAACCCAAAAAAACAAAACAAATAAACAAACACTTGCTTTCCCAGGGTTTGTGATCAGTGTCGCTTTTTTTCTGAATGAAAATGCAAGTTTTTAAAACAGATGAGATGAGATTGTTTTCTAAACTGGGGGCACTATGATATGCTTGTTTTGTGTGTGAGGGGGGTAGGGGGAAGGAAGGAAGGAGGGAGGGAGAGAAAAAGAGAAAGAAAGAGTAGGGAGTGAGGAGTGAGACTGAGCTACAAAGAGCATACCTTCATATCGAAGAGGAAAGGATTAGTCATGGGAATAAGCCCGAGTGTGTGGACTTTGTTTCATCACTGCCTTTGGGTGACCTTGACTGTATTTGGCATTTTTACCTATACATCTTCTTCCTACCAAATTCTGGTCAGTGTGGCCTCTTACTGCAAAGCACTGCTCGACATATCAACATGCTATAGCATTGGTGACAGGGCAATGGACCAATGGACGAGAACAGGGATGTCTTGAGAGCGACACCTTAAGTTTTCAAATAGGAAGTTACACAAAACCAGCCCAAGGACAGCGGCAGGTTTAAAACCAGCAGCTCTTCCCGATAAAGAGGATCTGCACAGTCCTTATCCTGGATGCCATGCTTGCTTGTGGCTGAGTGAGAGTCTAGTGATCTCGGGGTTACCTGGCTATACGGAAATTCAATTTTAGGAGAACTAAGTACTTACCCATGGGAAGGAGCTTTCTGGTGAGTGTCTTTGGAGAACGTTGCAATTGTATGTGTGTGTGTGTGTGTGTGTGTGTGTGTGTGTGTGTGTTTTTCATTCAGTGTTGAATGATAAAGTACTAATGAGCTGCAGATGAGTTCTTCCTAAGCATGCACAGGGTGGAGTCACACAGTGATCTGGGGATGTAAATTAGCTTTACTGAGGCAGGGAATACTCACTGCCAGCTTTCCTTGACACGTTTGTTTTTTCACACCTGCTAGATTTCAAGCCTTCCTCTAGAGATGGTTCACCAGCAGAGGTCAGAGTGGCTCCCAGTTCTGAGCTAGGGCTCTTCAGCAGTATGGGATCTTCTTCAGCTGATGTCCTTCAGGAGTAACTAGTGAGGCAAGATAGGAAGAACACTCCCCTTGAGTCCTAACTCCTCCCTTTCCCAGCTCTCTCTAGGGGGGAGGGGAGGAGGGGCCTCTGCCAAGATGGCCTCTCTCAAACATGGATGAGATAGAACTCCTGCCTTAAGTCTCTTTAGCTTTTAACAATGCAAGACGTGATGCAGCCATGGCAGCCTTTCTTCTTCTTCGCATTAGTCCTGGTTTGTTTGTTTGTTTTAATTTATTTGTTTATTTAATTTATATGAGTACCCTGTCACTGACATCTGAGGGCATCAGATCCAATTACAGATGGTTGTGAGCCACCATGAGCCGCTGGGGAATTGAACTCATGCCCCCAGGAAGAGCAAACAGTACTCTTAACCTCTGAGCCATCTGTACAGCCTCTTTGCATTATTCCACCAGCTCATAATTATTTTATTGAGTTTTTAATCCATTCATCCAATTAAGATCAGCAATTCCCCTCTTTGAAGACATTCCCAATTCTTCTGCCCACCCCATTGATCCTCTTACCTGGCACTGAACAGACATCTCAGGGTATTCTAATGATGTGTCTTACCTTTCTCTGCATTTTCCATATTCCCTACCTTAGTAGCAGTCAAACTCAGGGGTGTAACCATGCCTTCACAATGGAGATGTTTGTTGAAAAAAGAAAAAAAAAAAAGGCTTAATTGAATAGGAAAGTCTGCTCTTTTATATGATTTTCTAAATCTGTTTTCTACTCCAGCTACTCAATTTAATATAGTCCCAAGGTATTACTCCCATTTCTGCTACTTCTCTCCATGATATTTATGAATATAAGTTTATTTGAACATGTCCTAGTTTATTGGTTTTCTCTATTAGTAGACTATAAATTCAATAAAATCAAAGGCATTGTCTCCTTTTGTTTACATTCTATCACCATTCCTATCCTTGTGCCTGCTAGGAAGTGTTTGTGAATAAATAAGGAATACACAAACACATTCTCCAGCAGAGGCTGCAGCTACGGACACTTACTGTGGCTTTGGATGATGGACAAACTTACTTCTTTCTTCTTCATTTTAAGATTTAAACTAGGTTTGCCACTGTTTAAAAGATCGTATGCCAAGGGAAGGGGAAAAATTGAGTGACAAATTTACAAAGAAACCTTTTACATGTTGACTGTGGAATCCTTTTATGAATGGCTGACTTCCCTCAATTTATGCCCCACTGGTTACCCATCCCTTCTTCCTCTCCTTGCTTCTTTTTCCTACTCACAGATCTGCCCAGAGCTGCTGGCTAAGCCGTCCCCAATACAAAGGGGAATTAATACTGTAGAACATTTGGGATTCAGTGAGCACTCCACTGTGGTGCTTTAGGAAACCAAGGTGGGGTTTTATCTCTGACTTTAAGTTGGAATCTTAACACAATGAAGCTTAACTCATCCTGGTCCTAGACTATGTGAAGTGTTAGATCATACTACTGTGAAAGCTGAAAAGTTGGAGCAAACAGGAACCCAAATTTTTACTTTTTATATTAGCCCTTAATTATAGTACTAGGTTTAAGTCAGAAGAGGAGGACAATTAAAGATGCTGTGTGTGTGTGTGTGTGTGTGTGTGTGTGTGTGTGTGTGTATCTGTGTGTATGAGTGTGCCCCTCTATTCAGGGATGTCCTTAGGTTAGGCTAGTGGTATGGTCCTTTATGGTATATTACAGTCGCTTATTTCTATCACTTGAGGAGCTTCTGAAAATTGAGTCTACTATCAGAAGGAAAATTCCACTAAACTTGGATGTTCCCAGTGAATTTTTGTCACCTCTCAGTTTTACCACTCTTTTGTGGGCTTCCAAGATCATAAATCTGCCACCAACACTTGATCTATCTCTATCCAGAAGAGGAAACAATTCAAGACCATGGAGATGAAGGGATGTAGAAATGACATTGGACAAGTTATTCAGTCTTTGGTGCTCAATCTGCCTGTACTGAGAAGTGCATAGTCATGGAGGTTTCTGTGCGGGTTGCTAAGATAGAGTAAGGGCATAAGCCACACCACACACCAGGGTCTGCCCCTTTATAAGTAAAGCACAGTGGCTGTGCTGACCACTGATGCTATTCCCTGATTAGGATAACCAAGGACTCCTCTGTCCTTCCTCACACACTGTCTCCTCAGGAACAAACAATAGAGCCAGGAATTCAAAGGCATTTGCCTAGTGACAAAGAATGTGGGTCCTGAAATCCAACTGATGGGCTCTGAATTCCAGCTGATTAACTTACTGGAAAGGAGATTTTGGAAAAATCATTATCTCTTTATGCTCCCATCTCCTTGTTCAGAAAATTCTAATGGAGACCTTCTTTGGCATAGAATAATAATATCTCTAGTTAAGAGCATATAACAGTATGTGTAGTAAAGACTGGTGGTAGTCATGACCAAAGGGTCTGGTAGATGGCCAGGGGCATCCCACTGGACAGACATATGATACAATTTCCTTACAAAATCCCAAGCTTCGTAGTTTCATAGTGTGACACCATAGTGGCCCTTTTCCAAATCTCCAAGAAGAGTCTACTCTCCCTCTTCCCGAGTGTTGTGAGCATGAAGGTCTTTGTACTCACACATCTCCAGGGAAACCAGGAATAGAAAGCATGAAGAATTGTCCTTTTGAAGGAAAGGATATAAAAACCTGTTCTTTCATTCAGAAGGCTGGGCATTAGAGGTGACTGACAACCTGGTGATCTGTGTTATCTGAAGGTACAGCCCATAGCAAGCTCTCACAACCAGGACCAGAGGTGGCTAGTAATATAAATGACCATTATATGACCTGTATAGCCAGGGGCTCCTCCATGCTCCCACAACCAGGATTAGTGGTGGCTAATAGTACAAAGACTTTTATGCAATCTGTATGACCAAGACCTCTCCAGACACTTCCCTAGACCCTCAAACTAATACAAGTAGCCTATCTCTAGAATCTATTTTCTTGGAGGAAAGACATGTACTTCTGGAATTTTAGCATGAGTTCTGGACATCAAACTATGTCTTCATGATTGCAAAGCAAGCATTTTACCAACAAACTATTTCTAGTCCAAACTCTTTATTTTCAAGACAGGCCCTTTTAATTTACAGGTCACTAGGTAACACAGATAGGTCCTGATCTCTCAGTCTTCCTACCTCAGCCACTCCAGGAGCTCGGATAAAAGGCCCATGCAATTAGATCAGGCTAACTTTTTGGCTTTTAAAGAGCTGATTTCCTTATTGTGTCTCCTTCTCTATAAACACAAAGACCAGCTCTTGGGTTCTTGTCTTTTCTGGAACCTTGTCTTTCCTTATTTCTTTATATATGACATCAGAAGATCCCCTTTTTGCTTTATGGTGTCAATGAAGAGGGAAAACTTAAGCTACCAAGATATGTCAACATGGTGTCCCAGCTACTGTGTTAAACTTCATGGTTGAACTTCAGAGTATTCCTGGAGATGTACTGCTTTTGTAACTTTTTATTGGAGTGGACACGAGATGTGAGGGAGTCTGAGTAGCTTCACAGGGTCAAGGAGACCATTTCTAGAATTGGGACAATAATGCTAGAGTTTAAGCTTTAAAAACTGTGTTGTTTATGGAGCAGAGACTGAAGGAAGGGCACTCTAGCCTAATATAGCTGTCTCCTGAGAGGCTCTGACAGTACCTGACTAATACAGAAGTAGAGGCTCCCAGCTATCCACTGAACTGAGTACAGGGTCCCCAATGAAGGAGTTAAAGAAAAGACCGAAGGAACTGAAAAGTTTGCAGCCCCTTAGGATGAACAACAATAAGAACTAACTAGTACCATACCCTCAGAACTCCCAGGAACTAAACCACCAACCAAGGAGTACACATGGTGGGACTGATGGCTCTGGCAGCATTTGTATAGTAGAGGATGGCAAAGTTGGTCATCATCGGGAGGAGAGGCCCTTGGCCCTGTGAAGGTTCTGTGCCCCAGTGTAGGGGAATGGCAGGGCCAGTAAGTGGGAGAGGGTGGGGTGGTGAGCAGGGGGAGAGGGGAGGGAACAGGGGTTTGTTCTTGTTGTTTTGTTTTGTTTGAGGGGAAACTGGGATAGGAGAAATCATATGACATGTAAATAAAGAAAATATCTAATAAAAAAGAAAAAAACTGTGTTGTTATTCTCTTGTATTATATCACTTCTTTCTTTTCTAAAATGCAATGTTATGTTTAATTGTAAATTTTTAAATTTATGGACCATTTATTTGCTTTGTTTTTAATTGAAATAGAATTATATCACTTCTGTACTCCCTATTCCCCTTCCAGCCTCTCCATTGACACTTTATTTCCAAGTTGATAACCTCTTTTTCTTTGATTATTTGTGTTACACAGGCACACATGCATAAACTTCTGGTTTACTTTTTGTTGTTTGCGTGTATATGATTTCAGGATTGAACAGTTTGCATTGGACAACCAATACACGCAAGCGTTGTGATATAGATATTTCCACTGGGGCTGCGCCCACCATGATTCATTGATTTCTGCATTGTGTCCAGTTATATTTTTCTATGATAGTCTCCATTCACTATAAAGAGAAACAAGCATCTTTGATGAGGAATGACAGCTACACCTACCTGTGGCTACGTGGGTACAATTTAGATGTAGTAAGGAACTACACTGTCTAGCAAAGTGGCAGCAGTACATTCTTTCCTAAGAGGCATAACCTCACTAGCCCAGGAGGCCGACTAGGTTTCTTGTACTAGATTTGATTTCTCTCTGTTTCAGTGAGCCTTTAGTCCAATTAGATAGCCATTGGTTGTCAACCACATTTGAATGCCACCTCTTGATCCTTTATGCATATTTTGCCATGCTGGCAATTGTCATGGTTCATAGATGTCCCAGCTGGGTGGGCTATTTAATTGCTTCCCTCCCCTGGAAACTTGAATATTGTTTTCTGGAACCAGGAAGGCTAGACCACAGGAAAGAGGCAATCAGGTCAGATCCAGCTCCAGTGACCTGAGTCATGTGTCCTGTATGTGTGATATCTTCAGTAACAGGGGCTCACCCTCAAGCTGAGAAGCAACTGAGGGCTACACTGATATACTCTACTGTGGTGGGTGTCACTTGGATTACCCTGGTCAACTCTTGGAAAGGAGGTTTCTCATATCTAGTGTTGGGGGTTTTGTTAGCCTGTGGTTCTTCTGGGAAGCATTGTCAGCCCACGTGGTTCAACTTATTTTAGGATATAGTGTGTAAGCAACCTTGTATTATGTGTCCCCCACTTCTCCTTCTGTGCTGACCTCCCTACATCTTCCATGCTTGAACTCCCACGTTCCACTATTACAATTTTGACTTTGTACACCTGCATCCCACTAGTTCCTTCCCTGGCACTCCTGAAGCCTCTGTCCTTTTATAATTTCCTGGTTTCTGTGGTTGCTCTATGTTGTAAATTCATATCTGGGGATTAAGATCTAGGGATTGCAGATGAGAGAAAACAAGAGATATTTAGGACTGATTTTATTTTTTATTGATACTTTTTATGTTTGATCTTTCTTGAGGTGAAGATCATGAACGAGATGAAAAGGAGTGAAAAATACTATTATGTGTTGAGAAATCTCTCCCATTCTTTGACCCTTGTCCCTATATCTTTTTCTCACATGCATCACAGTCATGTACAATTCTCTCCTGTGTATATACACATATACATGTACAATACTCTTTTGTGTATATTCACATGTACATATACAATTCTCTCCAGCGTACGTACACATATACAATTCTCTTTTGTACATACACGTACATAATTCTTTTGTGTGTATATACACATATACATATACAATTCTCTCCTGGGTATATATGCATATGCATATATAATTCTCTCCTGTGTGCGTACATATATGCATATGCAATTATTTCTCATGTGTATGTGCAATTGTATATATGCATATACAATTGTCTCCTATATATGTGTATACATTCATATTTAGTAGCTACAATACAATTTTATTTATTAAGAATTTGCGCCGGGCAATGGTGGTGTATGCCTTTAATCCCAGCACTTGGGAGGCAGAGGCAGGCAGATTTCTGAGTTCAAGGCCAGCCTGGTCTACAGAGGGATTTCCAGGACAGCGGAGCTACACAGAGAAACCTTATCTTGAAAAACCAAAAACCAAAAAAAAAAAAAAAAAAAAAATTGCTTTATAAGAAATTGTGATAAAGTATTCCTCTTCACCTTTGAGATTATGACAGGCCCTTGAAGTCTCCTTACCTAGGATAAGTGACCAGCCTTCAGCAGGGTTAGTTGTTTGGCTGCCTTGTTGCTGCTTGAGCTTCTTCCTGAAGTCCTGCTTTAGAGATTGGAGACAGCCTCAGTCTTACTTGACCCGCAGGGCAGAACTGAACTGATCAATATAAATTCCCTCTGTGATATGAACTTTTTTGGGCAATTTTCTCACGATCTTGAAAGACTCAAGGACTTATGTACCTATCCAAAGAGCTCTCTATCCAATGCTGCCATGATGGCCTCTTCTCCAGGATACTTCCTTGCCTTCGTTAATTTAGACAACATCATTTCTTGTACATATAGTAGAACCATTAGTGGTTGGTGGATTGATTGATTGGTTGATGGTATGCTTGTGTATGTGTAGGTGCTTGTGTATGTACCTGTGGAGAGCAGAGCTGTTCATCTTGGATTTCCAGAGAGGGCCTCATTGATGTGGAGCTAACTAAGTAGGCGGGGTTGGTTGACCAGTAAGCCCCAGCGATCTGTCTGACTCTACCCCTTAAGCACCAGGATTCTAAAGCTATACCACCACAGTCAACTTATTAAGGCAGAATACTGGGATAAAACTCAGTTCCCCATGCTTTGTTGAAATGCATTTATGAAATGAACTACATTACCAGCCTTGAGACACGATTTACTATTTATCTGGAAAATATATTAACATGTCATTTAGAATAATTGTTCCAGAATGTAAGATATCAGAAAGATAAAAATCCAGAAGATACTTTAGATCTGTTAGGACCAAATGGTAACCTGAAAGCCCAAGTACAGGAGATAAAAGCCTGAGGCTTGAACACGGACAATAAATCCAGGGTCACTGCTTTACTTCACAGGTCTTTACTCCAAACAATATACTCTCCAAAATGCTATAGTGTGCCTTAAAATAGTAAGTGAGTGTGCATGTGCTTAAAAACAGAGTATCTGCAGTTAATTGCAGGAGTTTGGAATGTTGTAGCAACTTTGTAGCCACACATGCATTCCCCCAAAGCTCTTAAGTTTGGAAATGTTAGTTAGAGGACTGCTCTGATGCAGGTAGTAGTAAAATGCTTTCCTTCTGGGAGGAACATTCCTGTTTTCTTGTGGCTTTCTTTAAACCAGCTGAAATGAGGGAGGGAGCGGGAGAGGGAGATGGGCGGGGGAGGCAGAGGAGGACAGGGAGAGGGATAAGATTTGAGAAAGACTACAACTGTAAGTAGGCAAATGGGGATGGAGTGAGTGGAGGAGGATGAACAGAGGTCTAGGGGTTGGAAGTAAAAGAAGATCAAGGCTGATGGAGGGAAGAGTGCCACATCAAAGCAGCGGATACCATTCAGTAACAAAATGTTGGGAGCAAACCTACACATAAAGTATTCCTGAATATTTTATAGAAGTGGAGAAGAAACACAATGGCTAGGGTTTTGGTACTGAGTGTGGCATAGGCAGGACCCACCTTGCATCCATTTCAAGGCACAGCCTCTGGCTGATTTGCTTATTTGGCCACATCGTTCTGTTTAATAAGGAAGATGTAAAGGGGGATGTAGTAATGTTTATGACTTAGAAATAAAGCGTTCATATTTGTTGTTATTTACACCACAAAGCTCTGTAACTTTTCGGAGCCAAAACCTTGTATCTCTGTTTGCACAGGTACTATCTGCCAGCCGTGCAAACCACCTCAGGATGCCTTGTATGGAAACACGCAGCTCACACTTGAGAGCAATCCATACCTGCTTCTAAGCATCAAGAAATGATTTTTTGAGATTGTGCAAGAAGAAAGAACACCAAAGGAAGCAGAAGAGAGCAGTCAATTCTCCTGTCAAAATACTTGGATGACAGCAGAAAGAGACAGGAGCAGTTTTGTTTGGGGGCTCTGTTGGTCTGGTTTTCACAGAAGTTGCCCTCTATCCTTAACACAGAGAAGAAGGAAGCTGACGTTGCCTCTCACCTCCAGCTGTCATGGTGACTTCCTTAGGGGAAGCCAAAAGGACACTTGCTTATGATCGGGAAGTAGGAAATTTGAAAACTTTTGAAGCGTGTGTCTGTGTTCTCAGCAGGTGGTTGCAGTCTGTCTTCTGTCTGGGAACTGAATAAAATGCAAGCAAAACCTGCAAAGGTCAGAATTGCAGAATAACTGCCATACTGTATTGTCACAAAGTTATTAATGATTGTCTCCCTCATTCACTTTTTTTTTAAAAGAGGCCTGGTCATGTCCCAGGGAATGCCAGGTACGTTTTTCTTAATGTATGAGCACAAGTTACATATAACAACCTAACAACACAATACTGCCTCTTTAATGCTAATCTATTCCTTGCAATCTACTAGATACATGTAGAGTCATTGGTGTGTATCAAGAGAGCAAAATCAGATTCTGAGAATATCTGAAAGGGTGCACTAGAGTGTACATAATAATGTATTTTAATCTGCCAGGCCTTAAAATTAATCATGAATTCCCACAGAGATTTTAATAATTTTGAGATGATGTTTTTTTCTTCATAGAGTAATATTCTTGGACAGAGTTTTCTGAATTCTGCAAGAGTGAAAAAAAATGAGGTGGGGGAGGGCAAAACGGGGGCAATTTCTCACTTGCCTTCCTAGCTGGAGACACACGTACCCAGGAATATGTTTCCTTTTGCTCCCAAGCGAAAGGCAAAGTAGGTGTTTCAGAGAAAGGCTTTCTGACTCATGAAAGCTAGAAAATAGTGAGGGGTTTACTGGGTCAGCACATGCATTTATTAGCAGAGCAGGTTGTCTCACAGTAGAGGTTCACTGCAGCAGGGGGGTGCCTGGGTGACGGCAGGGAACTTGACTGTCCGTAGTTTGCACCTTTTCAGGAGAGGCAAACCTTGGTGAGTGACAGCAATCAGTTTTGGAGAGGGCGACTATATAATTTGTTGTACAAACTGGAACGTTTGTTGGGAAAAAATAAAAGTAAACAATCATGGTTGGATATATGTTTGCTTTAGCCCAAGGATACATAGCAGAAGTCTAGCACTCACCTTTCCCATTTAGCAATGCCCTTAGCTTTTGCAGAGGGGATGTAGGGAGTGTGAGCCATATTGGTTCTTCAAATCTTATCCCAAATAGGCCCTTTAGGAAACTATAAACACATAGTATTTTCCCTAAAAATAAACAAAATAGTTATTCTTATGCCTAGTAATTTTATTCAGAAACTTTTCAAGGTGTCAGAAAGGAATAAATTCCTAGAGGCATGCTAGGCTCTCTCTGTTAAATATCCAGGGAATGGTCCATTTGATTGTCTTGCTATAGGGAGAAGTGGATAGCTCCTGTAAAACACATGTGCTTGGTCATTTCCCATGAAATATAGTTATCAGAATAAGTCTTCGTTTCTTCCCATATATTAAAAAAAGGTTTCTTGTTGTACAAACGCCCCAATGTCCCACCTCAAAATGTTACTAAGGATAGTGGAGGATGGTTGATGCGAGTTAGGTAAAATCCTGTGTTTGGTCTCATTCTTTTGAGAGGAACAACACATTTTTCATAGCTAGTGTATAAGTTGAATATTTTTCTGAAGAGTAACAAGATAACAAACTGTGAAGGGTAAAATGTGCCACTCTAAACATATGAAGGTGATTTTCTGCTGTTGTCATTTAGGACAGGGTCTCACTTTGCAGCTTAGGCTGCTCTTGAGCAGGTACTCTGCCTGCCTTTACTTCATGAGTGCTGGGATGACGGGAGGCAGCACACTGGCCAGCAGGAAGTGTGCTTTGATCTGGGCTAAGAATCTGCATGCTGATAGAAGTAGGAATCTTACCACTAAGTGTACACATGTAGAAATTATTCCACTGCTCTTGGCTTGAGCAACAGAAAAAATGATCCTGCTTTTCCCCACAGTTCTTCCTAAATTTCCTTCCTTCCCCTCCCCCGTTGATTCATTGACATCCCTGCTTCCAGAGACAGTTCCTGAATGGAGTGCATGGCACAAATGATTAGAGAAAGAAAAAAAATCATACAAATCATTAGCCTTGAGTTTCAAGACAGCCTCTAGAAGATTCTTGTAAAGACAATGATCTTGACCCCAAATGACCTATGGACAGGCATTTTTGGAATAAGGCTAAGGCCCCAGCTTGGCAGCAGTCTGTCCTTAAGTAGCAGAACTTTCATTCCAGTGTGCTTGAGTCACCTGCAAAATAATGTCTTCTTGTTGGGACCGAGGTTCTGCATTGTGGTATGTGTGTGTGTGTGTGTGTGTGTGTGTATGTATGTGTGTGTGTTGTGTGTATGTGTGTGTGTTGTATGTGTATGTGTGTGTGTCTGTGTTGTATATGTGTGTGTATGTGTGTGTCTGTGTTGTATGTGTGTGTGTCTGTGTTGTATGTGTATGTGTTTATGTGTGTGTGTAT
>JADRCD010194141.1:0-10478 GCA_019843815.1 Montemys delectorum | reverse complement strand
CAAACAAACAAGCTGAAAGTGTATATAGATTGTACAATATTGGACCTGTTTCTCCAATTACCAAATTAGAGAGACCATTGGATGACAGTCAACAAATTTCTAATTCCTCATATTTTTGGATTTCAATTGATTAGGATATGTTGGTAATATTAATTTTCATATTAAGATATTAAGAAAAAGTAATTGTCACTTCCTGTTGTTTTTGTTGTTAGAGGTGGAATTAGGTTTGTGTGGGTTTGTTGAAAGATTACTTTCTTGCTTCTTCTAGGGTGTAGTTTTGCTCCTTATGTTGGTGTTTTCCATCTATCATCCTTTGTAGGACTGAATTTATGGAACGATATTGTGTAAATTTTGTTTTGTCATGGAATATCTTGGTTTCTCCATCTATTGTAATTGAGAGTTTTGCTGGATATAGTAGCCTGAGCTGGCATTTGTGTTCTCTTAGGGTCTGTATGACATCTGCCCAGGATCTTCTAGCTTTCATAGTCAATGGTGAGAAGTCTGGTGTAATTCTGATAGGCCTGCCTTTATATGTTACTTGACCTTTTTCCCTTACTGCTTTTAAAATTCTTTCTTTGTTTACTGCATTTGGTGTTTTCATTATTAAATGATGAGAGAAATTTCTTTCCTGGTCCAGTCTATTTGGAGTTCTATAGGCTTCTTGTATGTTCATAGGCATCTCTTTCTTTAGGTTAGGGAAGTTTTCTTCTATTATTTTGTTGAAGATATTTACTGGCCCTTTAAGTTGGGAGTCTTCACTCTCTTCTATAGCTATTATCCTTAGGTTTGGTCTTCTCATTGTGTCCTGGATTTCCTGGATGTTTTGGGTTAGGAGCTTTTTGCTTTTTGCATTTTCCTTGACTGTTGTGTTAATATTTTCTATGTTATCTTCTGCCCCTGAGATTTTCTCTTCTATCTCTTGTATTTTGTTGGTGATGCTTGCATCTATGACTCCTGATCTCTTTCCTAGGTTTTCTATCTCCAAGGTTGTCTCTCTTTCTGATTCCTTCATTGTTTCTATTTCCATTTTGGATGGTTTTGTTCATTTGCTTCACCTGTTTGATTGTGCTTTCTTGTAGTACTTTAAGGGATTTTTTGTGTTATAAGGACTTCTAGCTGTTTACCTGTGTTCTCCTGTATTTCTTTGAGGGTGCTATTTATGTCTTGTATCATCATCATGAGAAATGATTTTAGATCTGAATCTTGCTTTTCTGGTGTGATGGTGTGTCTAGGACTTGCTATATTGGGAGAATTGGGTTCTGATGATCCCAAGTAACCTTGGTTTGTTTTCTTATATTCTTACGCTTGCCCCATACCATTTGGTTATCTCTAGTGCTATCTGCCCTTGCTAAATCTGACTGGAGCCTGTCCTTCCTGTGATCCTGGTTGTGTCAGAACTCCTCAGAGTCAAGCTGTCTCTGTGATCCTGTGATTCTGGGATCCTGTGATCCTGGCTTGCTAGAGCGACTGGGAGTGAAGCTTCCTCTGGGTGTTTTGGGACTGGCTGCAGAGATTTTGCCCAAGGTCTGCTCAGGGCACCAGCCCAGACAGACCAGAAGGAACCTGAGCAACTGGGCTGGCAGAGTGGAGCCTGGGAGTGGAGTTTCCTCTGGGTGTTATGGACTAGCTGTGGAGCTTGCACCCAAGGTCTGCTCAGGAGACAAGCCCAGAGAGACCAGAAGGAACCCCAGCCACTGAGCTGGCCAAGTTCATGTGTGCCTAGTCCCGCTGGTCCCAGTTACTCCCAGTGTTGGGACAGATGTTGTGTCCTCCACACCTCTGATCCTGGGTGTGTCAGAGCACCTGGGAGTGGAGCTTCCTCTGGGTGTTATGGACTAGCTGTGGAGCTTGCGCCCAAGGTCTGCTCAGGGCACTGGCCTCGACAGACCAGAAGCCCCCTCTTCTTTTCTTATGTGTTCATATGTGCATGCATGCTTATATATATGTAGATAAGTGTACGTGTACCTATGTATGCTCATTCATGTGGGAGACACAAGTTGGTGTCAGATGGCTTCCTCTATCACTCTCCATCATGTATGTATATGCATATGTATATGTATACACACATACATGCACACGCACACACACACTTATTTCCCTTAACAGGGTCTCTTACTGAATCCAAAGCTTACCATTTTGTACATGCCCTGGTTGCTCTCGGTATCCTTCCTGTGCTGCTGAGTGCTTGGTTTCTAGGTAAGCTCTACATTAATGTGAGTTCTGGGGATCTGAACTCTAGGCTTCTTGAATGTTCAGAGAGTGGCTTACCCACTGAGCTGCCTCCACAGCCTATATGCCTACCATTTGATGGTACCACTCCACTAGTTGACATTTCTTTACCTTCATTTTCCTGATTTAGCGTGTGACCAAGGCAAACTGAAACTCAAGGGGCCAAGACTGATGACAATTTGGAATGCTACTGACCAAGCAGGAGATGTGATATTACAGTGACGTTATTGAAATCTTGATTTCTTTCCCCAGTTCTACTTTACGAAGTGTTTCTACTGGATCCTCAAGACCTTCCAAGATCTGCTTGGTGTGTGGAGATGAGGCTTCTGGGTGTCACTATGGGGTAGTGACCTGCGGCAGCTGCAAAGTCTTCTTCAAAAGGGCCGTGGAAGGTAAGTGTCCCTGTGGGTGTTCCCTTTATGAATTCTTCCTGGAGTGGCCTTTGCTTGCACAGTTCACATTGCACTGCTACTGGGAAATTCCTGCAAAATCTTTTTGATGTAATCTGTCAGTAATGAATAGTCATAATACCTTATCTTAAAAACTACCAGAGGTTTCCCCCCGCCCCCATGGAATAGCATTTACTGGGAGCCGCTGAAGTCACAAGCAGAACCAGTCAGTATGAAACGCTGCAGTTGTCTCTTGCTGCAGTTCTGTTTTCCATAAGATGTGGAAAAAGAATTCCATGTCCGTGTGCATTCAATTTGCATGTTCTAGAATAGCACTTTTTCAGTAGACACACAGAATTTGTCTGCTCTCTCTTCTTAGTATTTCTCTGCAAATGTATGCATCTGTGCAAATTAAAACATTAATATAGGGATGCAATCTCTGATTTAAATTATGCATTGTTCAGAATATTTCCTCAGCAACTATTCAAACTCTAGGTTCCACACCTCCATCCTGCTCCCTTTGCCTTTCCAAGTCCCTCCGAAGGTATTCATGTGAATACTATAAATGAAAAGTTCGGCTGGGTTGAACGAGTGTGTGTAGGCTAGCCTTGGCTTCCATCCAGGTAAACAAGCCCTTCTCCGGTTGAAACGGTTGCTTGTGCTTCCCTCTTCCTTCACTGGCAAGCAGATAATTAACTTCATACTCAGACCAGATGGTTTTATTAATGTTGAAAACTGAATGTGGAGCCTTCTCACTCTTACTGGGAGAATTACTTTGTCATTGGCATTCATGCCTCCAAGAAGCTCTGAGTGAAGACCCTGTAATGTTTAATTCTCAGGGAGATGTGTGGAAGATGAACGGGGACCTTGGGGAATTGGAAAAGCAGCACCCGTGGCTCACCTTTTGCCAGAGATGACGCCCATAGTCTTAGTTCTGCAGTGTGAGGTTACTTTGCTCCTAGGTTGACTTTACATTATTTGATTGATACTGATTATTTTATACAGTTCTGTGATAGAACTCAGGGCCTTGTGAAGGTAGGCAAGTGTTCTACAACAAACCACACCCAGACCTGATTTACAGTCTTAATTATCCGATAATCTCTGAGCACAGTATAGAATTAATAATAGGCTTTGAGTCATTCTTTCTCAGTATATAGATTCTTGTTCCAAATGACAGACAATTCATCTCAAACTGGCTGGAGTCCAGAGAAAATTCATTGGGCCCCATTCTGTAAAGCCCTAGCACAGACTTCTTTTTGTGGAAGCCACGGTCTGGAGCCAAGGTGTTAGAATTCCCTGGCCTGCTTGGCTTTCTTCTGACTCTTGCCTGTCTGTTGTCTTGTGAGCTAGAGACAGGAGGACCAGGCCCTCCATTTCAAGCAGGTGACTTGTCCCTGGTAGATCCTATCAAGGTCCCCATAGAGCTGCTTCAGGCTGAACATGGCTCAACTTGACTCTAGTCATGTGTGCACTGCAGAGCCAGACAACCTGGGCTCCCAGACCCAGAGTCAGAAAAGGGACATTTCCCTAGGAAAAGGCTGAGTCTGTCACCAGATGTTGATTTTCAGAAAGTGGAAAATAACACATTTTTCACAATCATAAAGGGATCAGTCTGGTTTACTTGCCCCAGGCACATGATTGGCTCAGTATAAGATAAATAGGTAAATTGACTTCTGGCATCTTCCTAATTATGCTTGACACCTTTGACCCTAAGACCTCCTCTTCCTCTGCTCACTAATTAGTAATCAAAGCAAATGACATCAAAACAAAGCTTTGTGGAGAAGAGCAGGATAGAGTGTCACTCATGCCCGGGCCAGTTCCAGGTCAGGACCCATACCTGGGTTATTTCCAGAATCTGCCCTTTTCTTTGAAAAACGAAAATGTTTTAGGGATTCTTGCTTAGTTTGTATTAAGTAATCTCTGTGAAAATACACAAAGAATTATTTTTTGTAACTAGGGTATAAATAAATGTGGGAAAGTCCCCAAATATTGATATCTTGATTTTGTTTATTAAGAAGTAGATCAATTAGAGATCAATTAGAGAGATGACAAAGTTTGTTAAGTGTCTTTTAAGATTTTTGGTACAGTGAGCTGTGTGTGTGTGTGTGTGTGTGTGTGTGTGTGTGTGTGTGTGTGTGTTAAGATCTAGGGATGGTCATGCATTACTAGGCAAATTCTGTACCACTGAGAAATACCCTGAGTCCTAAGACTTGCATTAATAGATTTAATTCCATATTAAATTTGGAATTTGGCTTTTAATATACTATTAAGTATGTATTTAAAATACAAATATCCAAAGCCTTCTTTGTGTTTATATTTGTGAATTTTGTATTTGTTTATTGTTTTCCCCATGCCCTCTCTCCCCTCCAAGCCCAGACCCTACCCAACTCTTATAATTTGTTCTTTACATTTTCATGGAAACTCCAGCCTCCCTTTTTGTTCTTTCATGCCAACTCAGATATTAAAGGGGTATTTAAAACATCAAAAAGGACCTACTTGGTGCCCTTAGTATGTGTGCATGTGAGTACATGTAATGTAACATGTATGTATAAATATGCTTGCTTACTTAAATGTTTAAGGTTTTTTTTCTGATTCTTTGATATTCTTAAGCCCTATTTTAGATTACAGTAGTGGAGAATTTAAAGCAGCAGTAGTAGGTAGAGGAATCAGAGAAGAGGAGAGCCAACTGAAGCTAAGCTAAAGGGCACATCACAATACCAAGGAATGACTAGGGAACATTATGCCAGAGTAGACAGCATGTCACACTATACTCTGAGCTCCATTCCAGCTTATGAAAGCCTTGTAAGATGGTGAGATCATCCTAGACTCACAGTTCTCAAAGGGCATCTGGGGGTTCTGGAGGTCTGGGGAAAGTCCTTGGGTGGGATTCTGTGTTGCCAACCTGTGCAGGATCCCTGCCCTGAGCCTCCCTGTCGATGCTGACCTGTCACACAGTTAAGACAACATTGATCATCACAAAGGAGAATTCTTTAGGGGCAAGACATCCTTTCTTGAGAGCCTAGCAAGGCTATAGGTATAAATAGTCACCATATGAATATTTAAATAAACACAGGGATTCCCTTTGTGACACTGATCCATCAAGGTAAAATGGCTGTCACAAGTCACTAAATTCCAAATGGAACTAGCCCCAGAATTCATGTCAGCATTTTAACTTCCAATGTAAAACTAATAATCCTTCTCTGGGATTTTAGTCCCTCAATCCTGCTCCAGTAGTAAAATACTGCAACTTCCTCTCATCCATGTGTTTTCCATGGGGATTCCTCAATGAGCTCAGCTGATTAGTTTCCACAGACTGTTTTAAAACCTAATTTCTCTGCCAATACACAATAGATGCATGTAGTAGTAAATTTAGTTAAACCACTTGATATTCCCAACAGGTCACACGTCACGATGCAGCAGCCCAAGAGCTCTGGATTCACAAATGAAAAACACACAGGCCAAATAATTTTGATATGCCCTGACTAGGTCAATGGCTAGGCACTTCTAAATCTCTCCGAAGCTAGCATACACTCCCCTTCAGTATTCTTGGATTAACACCTTCTAAATCTATATTTTAGCTTTGCTGCCCTGTTACATTCTGGGGAGCCCTCCCCCCCCCCCCATAGGCCACATTCCCTTTCCACCTATATTGCTGGATGGTTTCTCTCCTGCAGCTCTTAAATCTGATCCTTCTACTTCTGAGTCACTATGATTCTCCTCCTCTTCTTCTCTCTCTCAGTCCCTTGCTCAAGCAATCTAAAAGTCCTGCCTCTGTCTCCCTGCTCAGCCATTGGCTGTGTAGCAATTCTTTATTACCAATCAATACCAGCTGGGAGCGGGGCCCTGGGGTCTGGAAGCAAGGCTTTTGGGAGCCAAATCAAGACAAAGCATTAGAACCAATTCCTAACAGATAAACAATGTGTAGGAGACACATGTCTCATACATTACCAGATAGTTACAAGGCTATAAAGTGGAGGAGAGTTTGTTGTTAAAAAGAATCAACTAGATTGATGTTTTTATAAACAGACCTGGTAGGACAAAGGGTTTCCAACTTAGATAAACTAAGTCAGGTCTCAATCTCTGTTTCTCTTGAAGGAAGAGACTTATAAGTCTATTTCTCAAAGCAAAATACCCTTGAAGATTTCATTTCAGGTTTATGCTTATTTTTTCAAATATTAATGCAACCAAACCTGTAGTGAGAATTTTGGTTTCTTTAAAAGCACAGAAATATTATGGGAATATGTTTTCATTTTAATCCCAACTGTGGGATATTGAACTGTCTCAGATTGTCCATAGCAACTGACTGTGATTTGCCTCATGCTCTAGCAGGGGTGTGATTTTTCTAGCTGCAGATGATTTCTGCAAGTGTGTGACATTTGGAATTCTGGGGACTCTACAGAGGGTGCATAAATGCTAGGGCCGTTAGAGGGCAGGTTGCTGTTGGTGGGTTGGTGGTTGATTGCAGTTGGTTTAAGTTTGTTAGGTACTCATACACAAAGAAGAATCAAAAAGAAGAAATTAGATATCCTGATAGCGAAGATCAAATTTTCCCTATGGAACATGGCCCCTAATCAGCAGGAAGTCTAACAATAATGTCGCCCCCTTTCCATGGAGGGGAAACCTCCATCCTTTTTTCTCTCCTATCTAGTGTTAGGGTGTTGAAAGGGTGGAATAAGGGGGAAAGAAAAAGACTCCACAAAGTAGTCAAACCTATGAAACTGTACCACGTCCCTTTCATGTATATATCGTTAGATTTATTGGTACATTATCCTATAGGGAAAGATATTTTTAAGGAAATGTTATAGGTGATAAATGATTAATTTTCTTAGCTTCTTTCAGATTAATGAACGAACTACATGGGTCCAAAAGAAAATGTGTTTCATGCAATATGCTCAGGTTATCTCTGTGCTTTGAGTGCACTCTCAAGAGATGAGAGCAAGTGTGTGTTTTGGTTGGAGGATAGACTCAACCATTGTGCCACAAAATAGAGACCTCCAACTGAGGAGACACAAGCCACTCAAGAAGGCATTGAGTAATTCATATATATCCCCTGGCAGCTGGCAATATAAAATTAAGGCAATGATAAAGCAAAGCAAGGAGATAATTTAAAGTCCACTATACATATTTAATAATGTAAGATCTGCCAAAAAGAATAAAAAATAAAAAGATCTGCCCCTAGTGTTACCATCATTGTGTAAGGTTAATGGATATCCATGTCCATTGTCACCACTAACTCAGGCAGGAACACCAGGACTGGCTTACAGCTTTCCAATCAGCTTAAGATTGAGTTGCCCATAGTCTTTGTTTTATCTAGAAGTAAGAGTCATGGGAGCTGATTCTATTTACTGTAGTATTGTTATAAACACCCATACCTCCTAGTATTGCTATGATCAAATACCTGATGATGGGGAGGTGATGTGGGTGGGGGTACATTTGGCTTACAGGTTGAACAGATATAATGCATCATATCTAGAAAGCCATAAGGCAAGAGCTGAGATTGCTGGTACATTGCATTCAGTAAGCAGAGAGGGGACAGAAAAATGAGGTTGAGCTAAGATACTTCAAAATACACCCCAAAGTGACCCACTTCCTCCAGCTAATCCCCAACCCAAGACCCACCCCATTCTGGGGAACCAGCATTCATACAGAGGCCTATGGGGGACATTTCACATTCTAACCATAGCTTCTCACTTTAGTGTTAATGGAAAATGTTGGTTGCTATGGAAACACACTATAGCCATGACATTTAGGCTACCCTAGGAGGTGAGGGAAGGCTTCTCAAAGAACTGACCCCAAACTGGTTATAGAAAGATTAGATTTGACAATGCTGAGAGGAGCTTATGCAGAATGCAATGGGCATCAGAAACAATTTTGTGTTACCACTGTGTAAAGTTCAAGGTGTGAAATTATGAAAATGAGGATAAAAACACAGATTGGGTACCAGTCCAGGACTGCAAGCAGGAGCCTGAATTCACTCTTAAGAAAACTAAAGACCTGAGTGTTGTATTCTCAGTGTCTCACTTAGGACCTGGCTGTAATGAGACACACTTAGCAACATGGCGACCGATGGCTACTTTCATAATTTAGACAAGAGATGATCTAGAATAGGATTAGGGATGACAGGAGGGACAGACAACAACAGCATCTTTGACTATCATTAGCAGCTCTGACTGGAGGGGAAGAGCCAAATTCTATAGTGATTCCCTCCACCCCCCTATTCCATTCCTGGCTGCATTTCTGAGGCAGAATACTGAGTGGGTATCTCTTGAGGATGAGAAAGGAAAAGGTCGTGTGTTTAGCAAGCATCGATCTATTCCCTACCAACCCCAGGAATTATATTCTACATTTGGACAAGGATCAAGGAAATATAAGAAAATATAACTATATAGCCAATGGCCCTGTCTTGAGGGAACTTACAATATTGTTAGTGGTGAGTAAGAGAGTAAGATGACATGAGTCACTTCTATAATGTATGAAAAGGCTGAGAGATAGCTGAGAATTGCTAGCACAGAGGGAATAGGGTGAGGCTTGATTTAGGATGAGTTTGCCATGTCTGGAATCATTTTGGGGTGTCTAACAGGAAATGAGGTGCGTGGCTCTGAAGCTTTGGAAGAAACCAAGCTTGAGAGTGAAGGTGCTAGAATCATCTTCCATGAAAGCAATTGCCCAGAGACAGGGGCACTTAGAAAGACAGAGGATAGAGCTTCTGACCACACGCATGACACGTGGACATGGAAGTAATTTGTCTCTCACCCTCCTTCATGGCGGATGCAGAAAAGCCTGCATGGCTGCCAGTATGAGGCCTTCCTCAGCTTCAGACATGGCAGAGTCTGTGCATTTTCAGTCCTGGCCTTGTTTTTGTTTTTTTTTTCTTCATCCATGAGCAGTGACTCTTGGTGGTCTTTGCTCAGCCCAGAGTCCCAGACAAACATGACTTGAGAAAGATTTGTTAAACACTGCATACGCAACACCCAACAGGCATCGATCGGTACGACAGCTAAGTCTTCATGTATGTCTGCAGACCGTTTATCCGATTTCCAGGAGCGGAAAATACCTTGCAGCAATTTATTAAAAAATGATTTGATATCTAGATGAAGGAGCCAAAAAGCAAAAAAAAAAAAAAAAAAAAAAAAAAAAACAAACCATTATCTGAAGAAAGCCCCTTATAGAATAAATTTTTAAATCAAGGTGCACTTCATGAAGCAAGTATAAGAAATATCAATTAAGAGAGCAGAAATAATTTTCAAAGTTACTGCCTATGTTGGTATGTTTGCTTATAGCACATGTTCTCCCTAAAACATTCCATAATAGCTCTCAGATTCCATGAGTTAATGAAATTTAAAACAAGTGAAAGAAAGAACAGGAAAGAATGGAATGAGTGTGAGAAAGGCAAGCACAGAGCCCGGGATGGAGGTGTTGGAGAGACGTACCCCAAGACCTTTAGGGCAGAAGTTACCCTCAGCCTTTGTTTACAGCCTTCCTATGACCAACAGTGACGCACGCTCACATGACCTGTCATGGTGTTCATGTGAACAGTGGAAAAACAGTGTCACCTAACCGGCCATGGGTTTAGATTCTAGTTGAAGAAATTGATGAGAACATTTTCATGAGAAATTTTGGCTCAGATGCACCTACTTTTTTCATCTGTGTGGTAACCTGGAATTGTAAAGGCAGTATTTCCATTGCTACTGATTGAATGTTTGATTGTCATGTGAGGGCTTTTTTTTTTTTTTTTTTTTTTTTTTTTGGTTCATTGGTTGGTTGGCTGGTTATGTTCAGCAGAGGCAGGGGAGAGAAACACCACAAGGGATCAAATCCAGGTCCTCACACAAGCAAGCAACTCTATAACTTGAGCTATAC
>JADRCD010194139.1:7719-41182 GCA_019843815.1 Montemys delectorum | reverse complement strand
GTGTGTGTGTGTGTGTGTGTGTGTGTGTGTGTGTGTGTGTAGGTGTGTGTGTGTGTGTAAGTGTGTGTGTGTAGGTGTGTGTGTATGTGTAGGTGTGTGTGTGTAAGTGTGTGTGTGTAGGTGTGTAGGTGTGTGTGTGTAGGTGTATGTATGGGAGTGAAGTATTGAAACCAGAAAACAATGAGCAGTGTCATTCCTCCAGTGCTATCTACTAGTCCTTTTTGATTAACGAAAAGAAAGAATTTGGATTCTCTCTATAATATGCCTCTGGTTATTCAATTCCAAAATATGTACAAAGCAAATGTGAAAAAGCAAGCAGAAATATGAAGTCTGAGAGGAAGAGGAGGTACTGTCACCATAAATGTGATTTTTCTTCTTTCCAGTGACACTTTAGAAATAAATTTATGTTTTTATTTTATTGACAGTACAAAGAACTCAATAGTAGCTCAAATGCTTGTGAAGTCATATTTTTTCACATGCCTATACCATCAAAGTGACAAAGAGAAAGAGACTTGTTGATAATTTCAAGCAGAGTATAAATGCATCACTTAGAAGGTACTATATAGTAAGCAGCAAATAAATTTTGAGTAGCTGAAGGAGTGTATAATATGTCCAGAGGTATAACAGGTGGCTCTGCCTCTGGAAATTCAACATCAACACAGACAAAAGAAGAATGAATAACCACTATCTGTTTAGCATTGACTGAATACCAGTTTTCCCTCATTAGATCATTATTGCTTATGAAGTGAGTTTAATACAATAATCATGGACACCACTGTGGTCTGTTTAGGGTGAGGAACTGAGGCATACAAAGGACATAGAGCTTGCATGTAGCCACACTGTTCTCAAGTGATACAGCCTACATTTGACTGAATTCAGCTTGCTTGATCTTCTTCATGACACCTGCCTCTAAGTGAGGCACCTAAAACTGTATACCATATTAATCTAAATTAACAATACACAAATGTAGGACTAGAAAGATGGCTCTGTGGATAAAGACACCTATAACAAGCATGAAGATATGAATTCTGATGCCAGTAACTATGTCAAAAGCTTGTATAAGTTACCACACAACTATAATCCTAGCATTGTGAGTTATGGAGACAGGACAATTCCTGGGGCTTGATGGACATGAGTCTAGGTTCAGTGAAAGACCTGTCTCAAAAGAATATGGTGGAGAATGATAGACTACCCAATAACCTTCCCTGGCCAATGCAAGCATCCTCACAGAAAGACATATTCGTAAGTACACATGTATATATGTTCATAGACTATATGAACATACACAGATGTATGTATTATGTATGTATGTATGTATATGTACATACACAGCTACACACAAGTGCAAGTGTAACTATGAATGAGCTCCAAGTAGCAAGAATAAAATCCATGGAAAGAAAATAGACTAGCCTTGTGGAAGAATTCAGATCTGAATTAATTCTTCAAGTTTGGACATAAAGAGCAGAACAGAGGTCATGTCAGAAGAAGCAATTTCAAAATTCTCATCAAGACTATTTGAAGTCAATAAAGTTTTTAATGGCATTGGTTTATTAACACTACAAATACTGTGGACTGAGAAATGGTTTAATCCATGGGCTATGTATCATGACACATCGGCGTTATGTTGGCATATGAAGAATGAAATTGATACAATCGTAACTTCTGCCTCTTAAGACTATCCTGAAAAATAATTAAGTGGAAAATGTTCATAATAGTCACACAGTCCTTTCCTAATCTAAATGATAATACTCAATATCAGAGGCTGTGCCATGTCTAACGATGACTCCACAGAAAACCTTGAGGAGCCAGTGACATGTTCTGATCCTTACAAGGAGCTAGCATGGTAATTTTGCCACTTGATGAGAAAGAGGGTCGCTAATTGTTCAGTGCAAAATTAGCAATGACCTCTACGACGCTTTCCACTGACTAGACTCTCTAGCTTCAGATAAAACATAGGCTGGCCTTATTCATTCATCGTTCTTCCTTCAAGCCAGCTTACTGGCCTTCTGCTGATTTGAGGAACCTCATTCTGACTGTTAATGAAAACTTAATGGGGCTAATATAAGTAAGATGATCTGAGGCAGCTTCACTCTCTAAATTACTTCTTCTTTTGCCTTGCCGAATGTTGTTGGGTCATTGAACACTGACATCGTGCTAAGATACAGAAGGAAAACTGGAGAACAACCAGAAGGAGAATGTCCAGACTCAAGTCAGACAAGCAGCTCCTCAGATAACAATGAAGCAGGGGCTCTGTTCCAGGGCTGGGGGTCAGGTCAGGAAGAAGAGAGCCAGGCTTAACAATAAAGGAACACTAAAGGCTGTTTTGAGTCATGGGAGCATCTTTCTTTCCATTGCATTATCTCTTCCAAAATCTTTTACATCTTGGTAGTACTAGTTGCTACAGCATACAGAATTTTGTCAAGATCAAATACAACCACACAGTAAGGCATATTTTATGGTACATAAATTATACCCAACAGTGTGGATTTTAAAGGGGGTGCCCCATGATGTTTATCCTTTTGGGAATCAGAATTAGAATGCAAAGCTAAGGCATTCATTGGTTAGCTAGCTGGGTAAATGAGAGAAATTAGCAAGTATCTAGTCTTTGCTGAGATGCATTTTGCCCTGCATCCAGTGCGATACTCTGACCTTTCTGCTCTTACTCTGGGTGAAATGTTACCAGCCTCAGGGATAGTATCAGAAGCAGGTGGGCTCTGATGTGTCTCAGGTAGTAAGGTAATTGTGGCTTTGGCTAGTTTGTGAGACGTCTCTGAGCAATGTTTTTACTCTCTCTTAATTGGGGTTGGCTCTGGTTAAAGGATTGCTATAGAGATGACATCACATAATGTTTTTAAAGTGACCATAAAATTCTACATGCTCAATAAATTGTACCTGTGGGTACTACTTCCCTAAAATAATGTATCAGACCTAGAGTTAGATCAGAGATAACCGATCTTGTAAGGTGGGGATAATGCCTTCAGGCTGCATTTACTTGTTTCTGCAGCCAGTATTTCTGGGAGGGTTAACACTGCCAATTTAACAGTGATATAGAAATACCCAGAAGATAAACTTATGTATATACCTACTTTCTATGACAGAGTTTCTAGATTGGAATTGAGCTAGCTGTGAAGATCTACCCTAAATAAAGGTGGTGTCATTCCACTGTGTGAAAAGGACATAGCAAGTTGAACACCAGCATTCATAATTCTCTGCTTCCTGGCTGCTTCCAGCTGTCTGCCATTCCCACTTGGCATGCCTGCAGACTGTGACCCAAAATAAAGTCTGCCTTTCTGAAGTCATTTTTATCTGGTATTTTTGCCACACCAAAAAGTTAGTGACATGATTACTCAGTGCCTACAATATGGAAAACATATTGACCTAGATGTCTACAATTAATCAAAAGACAAAAGATACTTTCCAGAAGAGGGAAATTACAAATCAATAAGCTAATGCATCTATAATATGCCAGAAGGATATCCATTCCAACAATAAATGTTAACAAAGAGCATGAGAGGGTGCCCAGGAATGATGGAAGATGCCCTTTTATAGAGTGGCTTAGAAGCATCAGATTACAAATATATAGATGGCAGGAAAGGGATAGTGGGGTTATGCAGAGAAGTCACTGAGTAGGAAGCATTCCAGTCAGAGGGAGAACAGGAAAAGACTTGATAAAGGGACTACTCCATGTGTCTGGATATCAGCCACACCTGTGGAGCTGTGTGCATTGGTTTTTGTTGTCTGTTCATTTATTTGCTTGTGAAACAGGGTCTTTCTATGGAACCCTGGCTGTCTTGAAACTCACTATGTAAACCAGGCTGCTGTTGAACTCACAGAGATCTGCCTGCTTCTGACTCCCAAGTGCTGAGATTAAAGGTGTGAAGAGTGTGTTTATTGTTTTCAAGACATAAGAAGTGTGATTGTTTGTGCAGGATGTGATGATATACAAGTTACCAACTTTCAGAACACTGGGGCTCTGTCTCACCTCTTCATAGCTGGGTTTCCTTCCTCTTAAAATCATACAGCATTTGGCGGCACTGTTCTGTAGATACTCCAAGGAGGTAGACATACACTAAAGAAGGTGGGAAGAGAGTAAAAAGTCAGAGGACTGATAAAACTATCAGTGATACAAGTGATCTGAGAGGGGAAAGAGGGAAGGGGAGAATTGCTGGGGGTGAATAAATACAAAAGAAGATGGCAGGAGTCGAAAGGAAAGTATTAAGACACAAGTGATCTGATGCAGTAAAAGGAGAGGCTCCTCGGGAAAGGGAAGGAGGTAAATACAGAAGAGGGTGGCAGAACAGTAAAGAATAGCTGTATATGACTGATTTGATGGGGAAAGGGGAGAAGGGGGAATTGAAAGGGAAGTAAATACAGAGGAGGGAGGTGGGTGGGTCTAGCCCTGCTTGAGCCCCTGTCCTGACTTCCTTCAGTGATGGATTAAGATGGGAAAACGTAAGCCAAATAAACCTTTTCCTTTGCAACTTACTTTTGATCATGTGATTCGTCCCAGTAATAGTCCTTTGAACTAAGACAGTGGGCAAAATGACAATATGGATGGGTAAAAAGACCACAGGAATTATACTGTTACTAATTATTTAACTTTTAAAAACCTATAATATATATAATTGAGGTGTAAATATGCATATATAGTTTTAATGAACTTTTTATCATCTGGGATGATGGCACCCCCTAAGAGCCAAGCACCACCTAACAAAAACCCAATACCAGACATGAAATACCCTCTCTTTTGAGTTTTAGACCAGGGCTAGCTTAAAGAGTCCCAAAAGATACAACCTATTGCTGCGATCTTTGGTTTCTACCTAGGTAGAATGTAAGTCCTCAGTGATGAAGACATCACATACTTCAGAAATAGGGCTCAGAGGTTTCTGAGCTAGAACTGACCTGAATGCCCTCTCCCCAACTAGCTTTCATGGTGACAGAAGGCTCCATGCAATCTTCCAAAAGAAAGTAGTAATCAATAGTCCAACCCAGCTACGACATCGACATCAATGACAAACATGAATGTGGTAGTAGTACACATATTTTAGGGGTAACCAACAACTCTCTAATTGAACTTAAGACCCACTCAACAAGAATACCATGCCTGGTATTGTAAACCTAACAAACTAATCAGTGCTAATTAAGTCATGATTATTGGAGGAGATTCTATAACCATTAATTTATTATACCAGTACAATCCCTAACAACAATCTATAAGCATTGTCTATATGTGTGTGTGTGTGTGTGTGTGTGTGTGTGTGTGTGTGTGTGTGCATGTGTAGCCTTTACCCCCTCACCAAGGGAACTTTGTTTTATAATAAATAGAGTCCACTACAGAAAATCACAGCCAATCAATATGCAGAGTTGTAGATGCCAGCCCCAAGGGACACATCTACAATAGACTTCCATATGTAAGGCTCAGGAAACTTTGGGAAAGAGGGGACAGATGACTAAGAGCCAGAGGATCAGAAACTTTGCTGTGAGATTGTGTCTTCTAGTAACATCAAAAGCTACACTCATAAAGTCTTATCAACATGACCACATGACTGTTATATGAACACAGGTATCATGACATGCCAGAGTGCAAAAGAGGGAGGTGAGGAGCCCATGAAGCCTCCACCTTATATCAAGAACTACAGGCCACTGAGCAAAACTGGGAGCAAGAGTGTTGGCCCTCCCCAAAGAGGAGCACACCAATTGGTCATCTAGTGCCAAATGGTCACATATACAAGTAACTTTGCACAGATTCAACAGGTAGCATTTGGGAATATGTATATATATACAAATACAAATATGCATGCAATAACAATTGTTGAGGAGAGACAATGAATTTGGAAAGTGGCAGGGAGAGTTATATGGGAGGGCTTGGGGGGAGCAAAGGAAGAGAAGAAATGCTATAATTAAAACATATTCTTGAAAAAATTTTAAAAAGAGAGAAAACTACAGGGAAATATATTACAGATTAGGAAAAATTATTTAACTTTATTAAATTCTTTAAATTAAGAAAAATATCTTACTGTAATTATAATGTGTAGCTAATGCCTGTAGAGACAGGAAGCAGTTTCACAATTATATTTATTTTACAAATTTTAAACTTTTATTAAAATACAAGTACCAATCCTTATCCAGATCAATTTCTCCTTTGCCCAAAAGAGGTGTAAATTTACACATCTGTGTTATAAGAAGTATTAGAACTCTAAGATGCCATTTTCCATTCACCCAGGAAATAATGTTTTCCACTCCCATCGTGAACTAGGAGAATGGAGAAAAAAGATCATGGAAATTGAGGGCAGAGATATTCCCTACCCCGACATGTCTCAGTTAATCTGACTTTCTCTTGTGTCTTCATAGTGAAATCCGTGGTATTTTGGGTCGCCATGCTCCTGCTTCCTCCTCCAGCTATACATGCTTCACCATGTCAGGGCCAGAGGATGGAGTCTGCCCTTAAACAGCACAAATAGCATGTCACCATGGTGACCAATATGGGTGACTTCAGCGCTTGATGAGTACAAGCCACAGGATGCCACCATCAACCCATTCCTGATCCTGGCACAGCACAGATGCCTGCCTACTGAGAGCTAGTGGAAGAGGTCATTGCCTACAACAAGGAGCTGAGTGGAACTAGAAGCAGCAGTGTTGGTCACAAGAGGGGTGGATTAAAAATGCTATTGATAAACTTTTTGTGCTGTTTAGAGCAGAAATACTAAAGAAGATTCTAGGCCGTGTGTCCACAGAAGCGGATACAAGGCTTTCCTTTAATAAGGATGTAATGGTGACCCAAGACAGATGCCTCATAGAGCTTTACGAAGAAGCTGGATTCGATAAGGGTAGAATTCCCATCAAGTTATCCTCACCCTGGGAAGGAATTCAGGCTAGAATGGAGCCAGAGGAACAACATGGTGTCCATTACAACATGGCACTGCTTCGATCCTTTGTCCAGGCCACTGGCTTGGAACAAAGCAGGTGTGACTCTCATTTCTCGCTTTGTGGGGTGCATCCTTGATTGGCATGTGGCAAAGACAAACAAGAAATTCCATGAGCCCCAGGAGGACCTTGACATAAAGAGTGTTACCAAAATGTGTAACTACTACAAGAAATTTGACTACAAGACCATTGCCATGGGTGTCTCCTTCAGGATCACAGGTAAGATCAGAGCATTGGCAGGGGGCAAGTTCCTACACAATCTCACCCAGGATCCTGAGGAGATGCTCCAGGATAACACCACACTGGCCCCTATGCTTTTTGTCGAAGCAGCGAAAGTCAGTGACTTGGAGAATATACATCTGGAGAGGAAGCCTTCTGTTAGCTGCACAATGAGGACCAAATAGCTATGGAGAAGCTCGCATGGGATCTGCAGGCTTGCTGGTAATGCTATAATGTTAGAGAAGATGCTCACGAAACAAATGTTCAGCGCTGAGAATGGAAAGTAGTACAAAACCAGAGGCTACACCTCAGACCTGCACTGCCCTTGAGCTGGGTCCTAATTGCACATGGCTTGTGATGAGTCTTGTACTTTTTTAGTGATTGGGAAAGAGGTGAATCTATAGGTTTCCAATTTTATGTAAAATTTGTCTAATTTGTTCCAACAGTTGCTTTTCCAAACAAAAATGAAATTTAACCATTGCTTTTATTGTCCCCACTACCATTTGTTCATTCATCTAAGTAGAGAGAAACTGGAGGCCAGCATCACCATCAGCAGAGCTTCAGGTATGCATCATCGAGGCTGAGATTACCCACAAACACTCAGTTTCCTTGTGTGTGGTAACAAGCTTTAAACAGAGTCCCGACAGCAGCCAATATTTTCTCTCACTATGAGCACTTCTAGTCATCCAAGATTTAGTTTCAAGAAATGTCTTCAGAAGACAAAGACCGCAAAGGCTTCCTTATCTTCTGGAGCCGGGACAATCCAACAGAACACTGGAGTACTGCACTCAACTCTGTGACACAGAAGATAATCCCACAAAGCCTCGGGAGTCATGCCTGGGGACGATCTAGTCATGTAATAGCCCAGCATGGTTGAGAAGTACAGGCAGCACATTAACTGACACAACTCCCTTACCCCTTAAAAAAAAATCACAAGAAACAATTATAGTGTCCGTGAAAGACAGGGCATAGGGAGGCAGGACTGTGAGGCCCCATGTAGGGATCCCTACAGTCTTCCTTCTTTTGTAGGACAACACTGTGGTAAAAACTCCTCCTCAAGGGCTGAGAGAGCTTTAATTTAATGGCTACATGCTTTCCAGATGCTTCTTGTGGCTCGTCTCATTCGTGGGATAAGCTACATCTAAGCTCTGCTCTCAGTGTTACAACAGTGGGCATGAGCTGAGTTAACAAATACTTCGAAGACAACAGACTTGAGAAAGAATTCAGGGAGGGATATCATTCTTCTGTGGGAAAACCATCGAGTATTTTGTCAAATCAGCCCACTAGCCTAGACTAAACATTAAATAAACAGATTGTAGTTTATTTGGCTATTGCTGAACCACGGAGACACCAAGTTGAAATCAAAACATGTTAGACAAGCCTGAAGATAGGGAGCCGCTTTCTGTTTCTGAGGTTTATAGCAAGTCACCTGCACACATGCTACACATGGGCTAATCCATGGTGACCACACACATCTCATAAGAGATGGCTAACAACAGCCGCTGCTGAATCCATGTCAAGAGGAGGAAAAAAATAACCTTAAACCATAAACCCAGATGAAATAGAACTACAATAGGCTGCTTCCTACCTTCGATGCTGTTGCCTCTGCCTGATAGAGATATAAAATATAGAAAGCCTTGAATTTTAAATATTTCAATTTGAAATTCAAAACAGATGTTCATGGCAATAACAATTTGTAGTGATAGATTGTATGGATGGATTTTTTTTTATAAGTATTTCACTTATCTCTTATTTAAAATTGCCTATGTCTGTCAGTGTCTTGGAGTTTTCAAGTGTTGTCAGAAATGGTTGCTTGCTGAATCCTCACAAAAAGCTCAAAAGATAAATGTCATTACCCTTGGTTACTGCCAGCCGTTCTCCAGAGAAAAATCAAGCCTCTCAGATGGTGAATTATTTCCTCTAATTTCTGCAGGCTAGCATCACTGGGTTTGCAAAAAGGCCTTTGGCTTCAAAATTCCTTCCCATTGTTCCCATTCTGCTTTTTGTAGAAAAACCCCAAAGCATAATTTAAAATAAATAAAACCAATGAATGAAGATGCTTTCCATATGTAAGGCATGCTTCATGACCATAAATACTAAATGCAAAATTACAATTACTTTGAGAGAGAACTAATTCATTGTATCCTTTGTGCTTCTTTCTGCATGTATCTCTACTTTTCCAAACTGTTTTTATATAATAGACCTACCTATTACCATTGTCAAAACCGACTTGAGAGCCCTCAATATTAGAGTTTTATGCTACAATATGTTTTGATCATAGGTTTTCTGGCCTAAATAGCACATTTTAAGACTGATTTTGCCCAATCAAAGACTACAAAGTCAACACTTGTATTACTTTAAATAGATTACTATTAAATATATCATATGCATAACAAGATGCCAGCTTTCTGCTGCTATATACACAATAAACAGAACATTGTTATATACACAATAAATTAAACAGAACACTGTACTGCCACTTTTTTAAAGAAAGAGCAACCACAACCTACTCTTACCACTTGGCAGTTGCCAACTAAAGTACAATATAGTAAAGCATTCTCAAACCAAGACCAAAGTACCAGAGTAGTGACAGGCATAATGAACAGTGTCTGCCATGGCTGAGTGAGAAGGGAGAAGTACCTACTTCCCATCTTGAAGTTATTAGTTCTTGCCAGACTAAGAAATAAAATATTAAAATGCCTTTCATTAAAAGTCAAATTCATAATTTACATGTCCGTCTAAAAAGAGAATTCCATACTTATTTCTAACTCTCTGGACTTTTGGATGGACTCCCACGGATGGTTTTAATCAATGGCGTATTGGATGGGTAATTTTAGAGTCTCAGACAGCCCTGTCTGGCAACTGACTGGGTGGGTTTCAGTGCTTCAATATGTCAGCGGTAAATCAGAGACGTTGAGAAAGAGGAAAGGGAGAGGGGATGGACTTTGGGACTGGTTAGATAATTAGAAGTGTGCTGAGGACTAGCATCTCCCATGGGGCACTGTGATATGGAAGCCCAATGCATCTAAGAAGACCACGTACTAAGAGTTTCGCTTTGCTCCCATCTCCACTGCTACCGTATCTTTCCCTGGCTCTCTCTCCAACTCAATCATGGGCTAATCGTACCATCCAGAAGTTCTGACAATAATATTATACTGTAAAACTGTTCCCTAAGTGTAAATTACAAATAACTCTCTTTTATTTCTGTCCTCTTTTACATTAGATCCATCTGCTTTGCATTACTTTTGTGTTTATATGTACAGTCAGCCTTTATTTTTGTTATTGGCTTGGGCAGGCAATTGATTTTTGGCTTGTAATGGAACACTTAGATCAACAGCCTAACTACAATTTGAACAAATACGCAAGTCCCCCTTTTCAAGTATCAAGAAAGTACAAGCCTCTGCTTCCCCTCATTTATGATTCCCAGATAAAAATCTGAATTCCCTTCATGAATTAGTGTGAAGTTAAATCACTGGACTGCTGTACCTGACTCAAGCACTCTGTCCTCTTTTGATCGTGTTGGCCTTCAAGACCTGCTGCAGATAGTCAGCAGACAGATACCATCATTCCATCATTCCTGTTCATGAAGCTTTGGGAGGAAAAGCAAGCGGACTAAGTCTCCCTACTATGAATCAAGGATTGAAATATATTTGACCAGTGAAAATGTAAGCCACAAAAAAAAAACTTCACTGGCCAAAGGATGTGTGTATATCTTGGCTGGAAAGGCACTGGGACATTAAATACCTGAAGTTAAGAGGAAATTTCAGTGCTGTCTCTTGTGATTAAATTCCAGGCAAACATTGTTGTTCCCCGTTCCCTAAGCCAGACAAGACTTTCCAGTGACTGTTCAGCATTCACAGCCTCCTTCTCTTCCATAAACAATCATCTTCAAGAGACCGGAAACCCTGTGTCTCCCTGGAAAGTGTCAATAAAACCAAGGCTTGCCTTCACAAAGGGATTCCTCTTACGTAATTCAGGAAATGCTGTTATTTAGTCCCATCTCTATCCATGTGACTTTTAGAGGAGCTTCCCATCACTCTCAGATGATAACCCCTGACCCCTGCATCCTCTGATGTATCATTTTTCTTCATTCTATCTATCTGCCTCCTCCAATAGAAAGTAAATTCTATGGGGACCAAGATTGTATCTGCTGAGCTCTATGTCCCTACCCCATCCCCCATTCCTTCCTAAATAGAAGGAAGCACTATTTACAGGCCATTTACAGGGTAGATGAATGAACAGAGGTAGGAGCTCTGCAGGCAACTTACAAAGGGTGACTGACTCTTCCATTCTGACTGATGCTTCAAGAGGGAAATGAACCCATTTAGCTAGCCAGGAGCAAAGCAAAGTTTTGAAACCAGTCCATCCAGAAAATGTTTTGACTGTAACATTCTGTACAGGAATCTCTGCAAGTGAATGGACTGCTTGTGTCCAATGTATACTTTGATTAAAGGTTAGGCTAGAAGTTGATGCCAGGACCTGGATGTTACTTGATGCTGCAATTTCAAAGGAAGGGAAAATCTGGTCTGAAAAACAGCAAGACAAGTTGGTATACAGGCAGCAGGGGGGCTGACCTAAGGTAAGGAGATGAGGTGAGAGCAGAGAACAGTGCTGTGGCGGTAGCTCAGGCCTTAACATGTGTGCAGCACAAAACTGAGGACCTGGGAACTGGAGAGATGGCTCAGTAGTTAAGAGCACTGACTCTTTTTCTAGAAGTCCTGAGTTCAATTCCCAGCAGCTACATGGTAGCTCACAACCATCTGTAATGGGATCCAGTGTCATCTTCTGATGCATCCAAAAACAGCTATAGTGTGCTCATGCTCACATATCTGTAAAATGAATAAATCTTAAAAAAAAAAAAAAAAAAAAAAAAAAAAAAACATTTAAGGACCTGGTTTGGTCACCAGCATACTTGTGATCCCATGACTGGGAAAGAGGAGACATATGCATCTCTGGGGCTTGCTACCCCTAGGGTCCCAGATTTAAAAAAAAAAAAATCTCAAAAAATGACAACAAGAAACAAAACAGGCTGCCACTGACTGAGGTGGAATGATACCCTAGGTTGACTTCTGTCCTCTGAATGTGCACACATGCAGACATACACACATACACACACACACACACACACACACACACACACACACACACACACATCAAATATGCACATATTTTTATATATACAATGAAAAGAAGGAAGGAAAGTATAGATGAAGGAGAGGGAAAGAGGAAGGGAGGGATAGAAGGAGGAAGGAGTAAAAGGAAGTGGTAAGGGGGAGGAAGGGAAGGAGAAAAGGAGGGAGAACATAAATGGCAGATACTGTGAGCTGCGTGATGTGATCCCTTCCTGTAGCACCTCCTGATAATTCTCAGAAAAAAAAAATCTACCCAACTGGAAAAATCTGTGGCGCTGTGCTTCTCTGATAGGGTCACTCTAACAAGGTATCTACACAGAAATGTATTGCTAGTTTTAAAGGCTACCAGCTCAAGACTACAGTACTGGAAAGATGGTTTCTTCTGAGTTTCCTGAAGGGAGAATCTATTTGATATGTTCTCTTCTAGCTTCTGGTACTTTTCAGGCAATTTCCAACATTCTTTGGTGTTTAAAATATCACTGGCCTCTGGCCTTATCCTCATCTCTCCCTTTGTCTGTAACCAAATTCCTCCCCTTTTTTGTCAGAGCCAAAGTCATGTTGGATCAGGTGTGACCTCCTCTTCACTATTTGAATGGGAAGCAGCCTTATTTCCACACCAGGTCACCTAGGCAACTAGCAGTTAGGATGTCACCTAACAGATTTTTTTTTTTTTGTGGTGTACAGTTCAGTCCCTAAATAGTATGCATTGTATTTCTGTAGAAATCTGCGTGACGGTTGTATAAAGGTTGCAGTCTTCACCTGAACTGACATGGTAACAGCTATGGCTTCATCTACCAGAACACGGGGATAACAGGGCTGTGTTGAGAAAGTCTGGAGTAGCCTAGAGCTTTTTGAACTTGAAAACATAGAGGCAAGAGAGGTCAGAAGCAAAACTACTCATGTCTCAAGGGATGGAAGTCACAAATACTATCATGATGACAGTGTCCTGAGATGACAAGAATTCAAAGATCTTGTCAGTCACTTCTCCTCTACTGGGATCTGAAGACATTCTCAAAATGACAGTCTACCACTCTGCCCTCTCCAAAAAATAAAAATAAATAAAAAAGAAGTAATCACCTCTAATAAATATCCAAGTGCACTAAGGAGAAGTATTTCTTCTACACCTTTCCCTTAATGCACACACAGGGAACTATCTTCCTGAGCATTGAGTGTCCTAAAGGCAATTCAGAATACCCTCAGTACTTGTGAAAAGATTCTATTTAAGACTATGGCATTGCCATGATTAAATAACATTTCCCATGATATCCAGCTTCAAATAAGACCAACATGGGCTGGAGAGATGCCTCAATAATTAAGAGCACACCCAGCTGCTCCAGAGGACCCAAGTTCAATTCCCAGCACCTACATCAGGTATCACAATCACCTATAACCTCAGGTCCAAGGAATCTGATACTTCTGGCCTTTGTGGGCACCTGCACTCATGTGCGCCTAGTGACACATCCATATACAGATCAAAAATAATAGAACTAAACAAACAAAAAAGAAAGCCTGGCAGTAAACAGGTTATAGGGTCATAGAGTTAGATGTTTCCTTTAAGTTCAACTCAGTCACTTTGTAGTTTTATTGACTCTGGGCAACCCATTTAATCTTTCTCTGCCTCAGTTCCCACATCTATAAAACAGGATAATAACAGATAATAATAGAGCTCATCTTAATGGAGCCTTGTGAAACATACGTGAGCTAAACCAAGTGAAACACATAGAACGTTAGTACTCATTCAGTAAGATCTCGATAAATAGCAGCAATTACAGCCACCACCCCGCAACTTCCTTTCACACAGTAGAGGTATGATGCAACTGGAACAGTTAGAAGAAATGATCAAGTTAGCTACAGCACTCAAAATTAAGGAGAGCAGAGAAAATGGCCTATTTGCAAGACTCAGCCTAACCAGTGAGTGAAGCTTAATTCAACAAGGGGCCAAACAATGTTTAGCACATGGTTAGTTCATTGTATGCCTTTCCAGCAGAAATTTACTGCACCCAGTATCTATATCATCAGAAGCTTCATAATCATTATCAAAAACAAAAACAAACAAAAAATGCTTGACTTGACTCAGATCTCTGATTTAATTGTCTTTAATTCATTAACATCATCAAATGTATAATAGGGAAGAGTTAAAAAAAATAATTGTAGGCCAAATTTCAGAGTAGCTGACATTTTTTTCTCCTTTTCAAAATGTCTCTGAAGTGTAGAGGGAAGGCTCAGCAGGTACAGTGTTTGGCATAAGGAATGTAGTTTGGATCCCTGAAATCCACAAAGAAATAGAATAGGTATGGTGTTGTCATATCTATAGAGAGGAGAGGCCAGGAATCCCAAGAGCAAGCAAGTGAGCTAAACCAGCAGAAACTAGAAGCAGTGAGCTCCAGGTTCAGTGAGGGGCCCTGCTCATTATATGAGGTGGAGATTAAGACAAGCATCCAACATTGACTCAAGACCTCCATATCTACACACACACAGGTGCATGCATATGCACCCACACCCATGGACATGTCTAAACACTTGCACACCACATACTCGTATACCACACATGCAAAGACAGCATGTGCCGGAGTCCTGGGATGGTTGCCCAGTTTGGTAGTGATTTCCTAGCAGATGTGAAACTTTGTTCAGTCTTCAACACAGTAATCCCAGCACCCAGGAGGACCAAGAGTTCAAAATTGTCCTTCATCTAAGAGCCAGGGATACACGAAACATTATATCAGGAGCTTTTTTCTCAGAACCAGAAATGGTGCCACATGCCTATAACCCCAGCATTCGGGAGGCTGAAGCAGGATGATTACAAATTCAATCCCAGATTGAACTATATAGCAAGACTATTATGTGTTAGAAAGAAATGTGTGGGAAGAAAAATTGGCCAAATTTTATAAACCCTAGATGTTGTGAAGTATTAGAATGAATGGAAAATTAACTCTGGCTGCTTTTATATGGCATGGAAAAAGCTAAAGATTGATTAGTAGCTAAATTAGGCTCCAATGAAGACTACCCCAACATGCCAGTGTTCCTTCTTGGAACAATGTCTCCATGCCCTCTGTCTCATGGACCCCTCACCCCTCTTCATTTGAAGGTACCAGAGGTTCTTCAAGTACAAGATGAGAAAGTAAAATACTTTTCATAGCACTGGTGGATAAGCCAGTGAAAGGGTATATATACAAAGGCAGAGCGAGTACAGTGAAATGTATATACAGTAGATGTTATATTATAAAGGGAATCATAATTTCTAAAGCACTACAATTATTAAATTAAAAGAAAAAAAAACAAGGTGAAGGTCTTGGTGAAGGCTGTCTATAATCTCAGCACTCAGGAGCCTGAGGCAGGAGGATTAGAAGCTTAACGCCAGCCTGAGCTAGTCTGTGAGATAGAATTTAAAAACTAAAACACAAAAATAAGGGAATTGAGGAAACTGTTTAAAAATAGTGCCATTAATGTGTCACACAGTACTTTGTGGAGAAATTGCATATTTATTGCACCTGTGCCTCCTCATAAACACTGTTGAGAAAGTAGCCATAGGTGTGATTCATTTACAAAGATTCATTTACAAAGACTAATGCCTAATCTCAAGGAAACAAACAGAAATGTCAAGATCAAAATTAAAACATTTCTTATCCACCCTCAGGTCTTGGTCCCATCTTTTATGCTTCTTTGGGATAAGGAATGCTTACAAATCCCTTCCTTTGTGGGAAAATGTCTTTCTGTTTGTTACCAGTAAAATGAAAATAATATGAGCTAACTCTTTCCTATAACTCAAAATAATGGAAGAAATCATAAGAGTCTACATGGTTTCCCCAGGATAACTGACCTTCTGCCTTACAGGTAAAACCCCAACTGGAAATATTTAATGGGTATAGCTCTGAATTCAGAAGGCTGTCACACTGCAGAACACAGTACCTGAAATGAAGTGGCTTTGCTGGGCACTTACTGCTCCTTGAAAGCCTGTAGGACATCTGAAAAGATGAGCTATCAGCTCACTTTGGATGTCTGTGCGTAGAGGTACATTGAAGGATAGCTAACTATTGAGAGTGTTCATCATATTTTTTATCCTTTACCTTCTAAAAGATAATCCCCAGCTTCTCCCCTTCTCCCTCGAGAGAGAGTCTCTGTGTAGCACTGGCTGTCCTGGAACTGCTCTGGAAACCAGGCTGGCCTCAGACTCACAGAGATCCACCTGCCTCTGCCTCCCAAGTGCTGGAAATAAAGGTGTGTGCCTCCATTGCCTGGCTCCCCAGCTTGTTCTTATGACAGTGTCAGGAGTCTGAGAACTTAGAACTGAAATTTTCTTCCTTCAGATGAAGTCTTTTGGACCTAGCAAGCCATGCAACTAACCCAGAGACTCGGGGACTGAAGAATGAAATACCATCTATTTTTATAAGCTAAGTATCTATATAACAAAAACAGTAGATGGATAGAGATAGTTGGAAGGCTGAATCATTTTGGCAAGCATTCCATCCTGGCTCTAAATGTGTTATGTCACAAAAAGGGACAGGCAAGTATATTAACATACACACATTACACACTACATCGATTGTGATGTCACCTTGAAGCATGTTACTCAAGTAAATGGTTCTGGGATAAACTATAAAAATTTACACATCTTCTTCCAGCATTTGAAATTGCATCACCCAAATTGTAGGTCTTCTATAAAATAATTAATAATGATAAAAGAGCTGGTGGAGGGAAAATTACTGTAGTAGAAGTCAGAGACGCAGCTGAAGTGCAGTTTAATCACTCAAAATTACCCGTACAACTCCAGCAGGGAGCAAGCCAACCTCCCTATGGGTCTGAAAAAGAGACTTAGACTGGTTGTTCCCAAAGATTTCCTTTTGTTTGTTTTAAAATATGAAGGCTATGAAAATTTGGCGGATTACAAAGCTCCAATCAACTCATGGTAGGCATGGTAAGGCTGAATGAAGTTGGCAAAGTCTTAAAATCAGTGAGGAACTAGACCTCACATCCAGCCACATGTACTCCATGAAGGCCACACCTACAGATAGTGCTGCTCCCTAGGCCAAGCAAATACAAACCGTGCCTTATGCTAGCTTTCATAGTGTCCTAAGATGCTACACAGGCTGCGGGGGGAGAATTATCTGCAGCAGGCTTAGTTGTGGCCCCTCCACGCTACACTACCAACCTGCCAGGCAAGACACACCCAGGGGTGCTATTACTTGCATGATGGCTGTGAGGTCAACCAATCACTTTCTGATTGGCTTCGAGGCCAGATCCACAGAAAGGTTTGTATCTGGCGGTATAAACCTGCTCAAAAGCCAGTGGCTGGGAAAGTCAGAAGGTGAGCATATTTGTGTTATTTGATAAAGGAGCAGAAAGAGTTTGGTGGATATCCAGATACACTGTATACGGGGATGACATTGTCAAGGAATACATTTAAAATGTTTTCTAAAGATAATAAATTAATGTTTTTTTTTTTAAAGTTTTTAAAAGTAGTAAATCTAGGCTTCCTACTAAATTCTCGAGGGCTGAAGAAACTGGAACGATTGAGCCAGGCATGGGGGTACACACCTGTAATCCTATCACGTTAGAGTGGCTGATTTTAAATTCCAGGCCAGACTCAGCCCCATAGTGAGACACACGCGGTCTCAAACAACAGGAAACAATCTCCCTAGCTGAAGTAGCCTTCCTCCCATATCTTAATGCTGATAGCCTGCTTCTTTTCACTAACTCAACTAACAAATGGGTCTCCAGTCCTCAATTCAGCCAAGGTGCGACAGGAACACAGACAGCAGACCAGGTCAGGTGGAGCCAAAGCCACTTGTCCTTGTCCACGCCCCTCTGGCCTCTTTGTGCCTTCTCTTTGCCCTTCCTTCCTCAGCCTGCTTCTTTCCCTATCTCTGTGACGCCGCAGCTAAGATTTCATTTGTGTCCGTTTAAGAGCAAAGTATCTTATTCATTTGAAATTCCACTTACCACAGAGATTTAAAACATTGAGGGGGGGAAAAAACCAGAGTTGGTTCTTTCCCACGTAGCCTACATTATAACATCAACATGACCCTAATATCACCCAAAGATGACTCAAGTGCTTGGAAGACTTTGTAGAGAACTCTATATGCACATAGCATGGCTTTGTCATTTTTTTTTTCTCTTCTTCCTGATGTCATGTTTTCTCAAAGAAAAATATAAGACTAGAAAACTGAAACAGTGAAAAAAATAGAAAGAGTGTTTTTTTTTTTCTCAACTATTCAGAGACAGAACATTCAACATAAGTTTCATTGCAATAACATATTAATTCCTTTCCAGCATTTAGTATGGATGAAGAAAGAGACCATGAAACAGCAATCAGAAAACCTGATTTTCTGATAAGTGGTCCAGGGCAGAGAGAATACATAAGAACTGGATCACACACTGTAGTTAGGGGATCTTGCGCAGAAACTCTGGGGCTCATGATGTGTCTCAGATCTTAAGTCCCGAGATTTGAGAAGGCTACATTCTCTTTTTCCACACCTCCTTAAAGTTCTGAGAAACTCAAGCTCATTCCATTCTTCTTCTCTCCCTTCAAAGGTATTCCACGATGATCCTGCTTTTCAAAAATCAAGACTGCTTGATTCAGCTGCGAGTAAGGAAATCTCAATCCCCCACACAATAGCGGCTCCCTCTTCTTTTCTTCACTCCTGGCATAGTCAGAAGAGCGAGTGCCCAGCGGGAACAATAGGACTCTCTTTCAGTCCTGAGACACTGGCTGCTGTGCAGCCTGCATGGAAATCATCCTTGACAATCCCATGGGTGACATTTCTTACCCCTTATCACCCACGCCTCACACAGCCAGAACTTGATAAGACACTCAGAGAGAAGATAATGCCTGCTATCAAGCTGTCTAGGTAGAAATAATAATAATCATCTGTTTATAGGAAAACAGCTGCCCCATTGTTTGAGACTCACAAAGTCTCAGACAGTTATTTTTTTTTCTCCTGCAGGCCTGTTCCTCTTCTTCATGTCCATCCAATCACTTCAGGGTTTTAATGATGGGCATTTGGCCCACACCCTTTGGAAGCAATGGACCGAGTTTCCAGCAAATATTCCAGAACCATATGCAGTCTCAGGATACACTTTAAAAACTAGGAACGAGATGTTAAATCATGTGACAGCTAAGAAGACACCAAAATGAATATAAAAAGAGTCTACTACTCTTCTTTAAAATATGCACAGAAGCCAGGATTATTACAACTAGTCCAGAATGATTTCAGTCTGAGATGTATCCTAAACCCCTAAAGGTCAAAGGCAGGCCTTACTTTTTCAGAGTGAAATTCCAAAGAACTGAGGTAGGATGGCTGTCCAGGATCCAGATCACATCCACGTACACTGTCTTTCATCTGTCCAGAACAGAACAGTAAGGTTTAGAAGCAGCCTGGTGGGAAGCTCATTGTTCTCATGCTTTTGAGCCAGATCCCTCCCTTGGCTACAAAAGGGTTCCCAACTCTGAGGATGTCCATGTTAGCAGAGAGTGACCTCTTCTTTAGAATGGGCTAATGAGGTGGTTCTCAACTATCCTAATGCTACAAGTCTTTAATACAGCTCACCGTATTGTAGGGACCCCCCCAACCATAAAATTATTTCATTGCTGCTTTATAACTGTAACTTTGCTACTGTTATACAGGATATCTGATATGTGATTCCCCCGCAGGGGTCTCTATCCACAGGTTGAGAACCTCGGAGCTAAGGGGTGATACATTTCTTTCTTGTATGTTTACCTGTCTGTGGGGAAAAGCACTAAGCAGATGTGCCCACAAAGTGAAACAAACAAGGGAAACAATGGGATCGATTCTTCTTGGACCTCCACCCCAAGGTACCTTTTCCCATCCAGAGGACAGACATCTCATCTCTGAAACAGTTAGCCTATGGAATCCTATCATCTCAATGAACAGAAGGTTCCGGGTGCTTTTGTTTCTGCAGAAACTTCTCTAGATGTCATCATTACATCTAGTTAAGATGACTTTATCATTTTAGGGGTTTCCTTTGAGTACAGCATGGCAGTGACCCAAAGGTTATCAACGATGGGCAACATAGAGATAAGGTAAATAGAGACAGCCTTGAGGAACCCCCACCTACTCATTCCTCCCGTTCTGTGTAATAGAATTAGCCCCGAGTCAGAAATGCCTAAGTTCAGCTCTCTTACCGCACAGCACACACACAGACAGTGGCTGAAGGATCTCTCCTCTGCCACGGCTTCATGAGTGTCTGTGCCATGGAGGTATAGGTCAAGTACTACATTCTGCCCACCCTCTCCCACCTTCTTTTCATTCTGTATGGTTCCCACTTTTCTCCAACCAGAATATAATTTTGTAAGAAAGGACATTAACATCAGTTTACATTTTTGCTCAACTTTAGGAAGGAAACTTAGCAGCTGTTCCTTGCATTGGTCATGGATCTCAACTCTGACACTGACAACCTGTGGTCCCCTAGCTAGGGTGGACTGAACTCCCTAGGCATGTGCTGTACTGCTTAATCACACTTTTAGGCCTAGGAATGAGTTTATTAATAGGCAAAATGGGGCCATTTTAGGAATTGTTTTTAAGGATTAAATGAAGGTTTGCCATGAATTAGCTCTCAACAAATGGTAGGCTTAATGATCATACTTAACTTGATATGTTCATCCACTCCAAAGTTTCGTGTGTGTGTGTGTGTGTGTGTGTGTGTGTGTGTGTACATACAGATACAAACACATATAAACATATACATATTCATACACACAAGAGAATGCCCCATAGATCCATAGTGTGTATGCCCACAGCGTGAAGGCATGTCCTAGACATCCGGCTAACACACTGTATCACCCTCTCAGTGAGAGCAGCATTGTGCTCTCTTTATCTGGGATCTGAGACTGTTGACCTGCAAAGGATGTGTGAGGAAGAAAATGAAACATCACCAGAGGTTGTTCTGTTTTGTTTCATTTTTGTCTCCAGCAGCCTTACTATGAAAGGGTGACCCTAACAAACCCACACTTTCCTCTATGGTTGCAGAATTTGACGCTCCCCTCTGACCTGGAGTGGATACCACACATAGGGGAGGTAGAAAGGGGTATCTACTCACACGTCGTCAGACAAGCCCACAAAAAGAAGGGCAGAGACAAGGAGGTCTGTCCAGTCTGCTTGGAAGAATGAGGCTTGACAACATCCAGAGCGATGGGGCCTTTAATTTCCCTGTCCCTTTAGCAGTACTTACTATAAAGACACAAGTCCCCACACCATGAACGTCTGTAGAATTCTGGAAATATCTGGGTTCCAACTTGGTCTTTCTTCCCTAAGACACTCCAAGGGTTAATGTCTGGACAGTAATCAGAGTCTGGCAGTGCCCACCCGACACATAATAGGCATTGTTATGCTTGAGAGTTTGTCTGTTTTTTCTGGCAGGCTTGACTACTTGGAACAGATTCTAAAAGAGGAAAGGAAAAAGTCAGTCTGCTTTTTTATTTTTTCTTTCTTACTTTTGTTTTTAATGTGCACATTCAACAAAAACATGAGAACTCTCGTAGAAATGTTATTTGCTTGGATTTCCAGGAAACTTGGTGGAGGTGATAACTTATCAGTTTAAAATATATTTACCCCAAAAGGGAATGATTTTTCATGTGTGTGTGCAGGAGGCATCTGCAATATCCAAAGGTGGCTGCCTTCTCTCAGATATGAAACAACACATTACAACTGTATTAGCCGATGAGTGAACTGTGGCTGGCCCATTATCTGCATAGAAAATCCATAAGCATGACGTTATTAATGTGCTTGTTCATCAGCCTTCCCAGGTCACTTGCAATCTCACGACATGTTTGTCATTCATACCTGATAGGTTTCCAGGTGTTTCCATCTGCAAGCACGTGAGCATGTCTTACTAAGTTACTGGGACAGCAAAATCCCACAACAAAATATCAGATTCCATTCTAGTGGGAAATGACTAGGCTTTATGTTTTACTTTTTGTTTGTTGTTTTTGGGTTTTTTTTTTTAATTTCTAATGTACCAGAAGACAATGTTGTTTTGTTTTTGATGAGAATGAACTTGGCCTTCAGTAGCTGATATTTACAGATGTTTCCAAATGTTTAATCTTAATTTCTGTAGTTTCCCTGTCACACACCTGTGATAAGCATCTTGGAGAGCAACCTGGTCCATGGAATATGCTAGGATGGACCTACGCTAAAGAAGAGAGTAGCTATTTCCAACTCCTGGCTTCTGAGCTGTGTTCAGTAAAATGCTGGTATCCATACAAAAACATGCCACAAGCTAGACCCAGCCCACAAGCTATGGTTTGTCTACTCCAGGATGCTACTGCCGAAAGTGGTTAATTACAATGACAGCCACCACTGACTGGCCAGCTACTCTGCCAGTCCTTTCTATTCTCTCACTGTATTCACAGATTAGATGGCATTGTTGGAGTTCTCCAAATTACAAAAGATGCGATGTAAGAAAATTAAGAACTTAATTTTATTCAATTTAAGATATGAAAGATGGTCCTGAATCAAAACAACAATCTCTCTGGACTCAAATTATACGGTGTGCACGTGTGTATGTGTGTGTTTTATGTAGATTATCTCATGGTTGTGCACACACACTTTCCTGACTTAGCCATCCTCCCAGCCCTTGCTACCTTATTTTGCCATTTACTCTCCTCTGATTATGTAGGAGAACACTGAATGGGAAACCAGATCATCTTTTTATGCTACAAATACTTCTTGAGTGCCGCCCGCCCCTCTGCCAGGCTCTGAGGTTGGAGCAAGTATTCCACAGAGAGGAAAACACAAAGATACTCACACTCATGGACAGTGAGCATGGACTTCAGAATCGGTGTGAAAAATAATAAACAGAAATAAAGCAGAAAGACAGGTGTAGCTGCCCACAGGGGAAGGCAGGCAGTGTGTGGGAGAAGACAGCAGGCTGTCCTTTAAAATATCGGGGGTAATGTTCGCCATCAGCAGAATGTGACCACAACATCACCTACCCAAATAGCAAATCCTGATTTTTTTTTTTTTTTTTTTTGCTCTTGTCACTACAAGGAGCCTTTCGTCCATGAAAGGAAACACAGGATGTCTTATGTCGGGTGTTCTATTTAAGTGCATAAAAAGAAATGTTATTCTTTCAAAGCCATTCTGCCCTTCCCTTCCTCTTGCTGGGTGAAAATACAGAGGACTTGGCAGCTGGAACAATGCAGGGATGGGAGAGGGGAGAGGGAGGAAACGCAGCTTCAGCTTCGCGGGAGACTGAACAAGGGAGAAGCTGCGGCCCCGCCCCCTGGGTCCCTGAGCAGCCCCGCCCTCCTAGGTCCCCTGGGCCGCCTGCTGAAGGGAAGGAAGAGGAAGTGCCTGCCTGCCAGCCATTGCCTCCCTCTCAGAGAGTGGAGTTTACTTTTCTCAAGAGCCAATGACATGTTACTATAGATTTGGATTTCGCTCAGATCCAAAAGGAGAGCAAGGCATTCTTCTTCAAAGTGAAGTATTTCTAGACTTTTAGAAGAAGAAGAAAAAAAAATATATATATATATATTTGTTTCTGACATATATATGTACATATACATATACACATATATATATATATATTGTTGTTTCTGGACTATATATATATATACATATATACACATATATATGTATATATATAGTCCAGAAAAAACAACATGATAAAAAGAAGCATTGGTACACAGGTTTCCTGTGAACATTGATTGGTTTTATGAGCTTAAAAAAATGATTTCAACAAACTAAGAAAAACACTTCAGTTAACACACTATGAAAATAGGCAGAAGTGAAATATGGTTCTTCGTAATAATATTATTAATTTAAGATATCCTTAAACAACAAATTCCTTCCAAACATTATGTGAACTTCGTGTTAGGAGGACTAACAAAAGCAATCCTACCTAAGACCAGAAGAGGTGGAGAGTCAACTATGCTTGCCTGGAAAAGGATAGCAAGCGGTTCCCACATTCTGCTACTAGCAATGACATAATTGTCTTTGATGACTCATGCTACAAGCTACTGTGCAGTGCTTTTCCAGAAAGAACCTGAGCAAACCTTTGCCATATGGGAGACTATTCTACTCTTATTCAATAGATAAGAAGAATGATCAGATTTGAAGTGATGCATGCAGGGTGAGTAAGGCTGGATTTGGAACCATATGTCTGTCTATCCTTGAATCCTCACCACTTTCTTCCTTACTTTTCCTGTATGTTCCTTTATATTCTCTTCAAGGAGTATGTACTTGTCTTATGACAGGATAATTCTTTTGTAGAATCCGAAAGTAGTATATTTACTATACTTAACTGATTGCCTAAGCAACTTATTCTGTAATTCTCAGAGTAAAGTCCCCTAAGAACTATGAGGCAGTCTGAGTCCTGGGGGTTTGTGCTACCTTCCTTGAACAAACCAGGCTGGAGTACATCTGTTAATCAAGCAGTAGGAACTAAGCCTCATCTTCACTCTGTCTCATGCCCACCCCTTTAGGAGTTCTCTGAAACATATGGGGAAAAAAATCAAAAGGGCAAAGTCAAAGCCAGCATTTCGTAGACTCTAGTAAATTAGGGATGAGAATTCACCAACTTCCTTCACTCTATCCTGACTTTGATATTCCTTTGGAAAAACAGAGGAGAGGGGGCAGTTAGAGTTTGGGAAAAATGTTTTACTCCTATGTGTGCATCTGGATGCTTAAATGAGTATATATTATACATAATCATATTAGTGAACATCTAGAGTTACAAGACATATTCATTGGAGAACGGGCAATTATTTAGTATATTGAAAGATTTTTCACCTTAAAAGATCTGTACTGCATTCCTTTGTAAAGTAACTTGCCTCAGACTGTGGGATACTATTTTTTTTTTTCTATCCAAACCAGAGAAGACAAGTACTGGGAAATCCAGTACACAAGTGCACAAGGTCAGAACAGTCTGAGCATTCGGGTCAGGCCCTCCCAAGACCTCTTTCCCAAAATATCATCTCCTTTTATGTAAATTAAATGTGTTCACTTTTTAAAGATATGTATGGTATTGACTTTTCCGTAGATGGGATAAAAGCATCATAATCAAAACCAAGTTATAGAGGAAGGTTTGTTTTGTAATTAGAATTCCAGAGTGGGAGTCTATAATGGAAATGAGGGCAGGCTAGCAGGAGGGAGGAGCAGGAAGCCTTCCGATCTCATTTTCACCCACACATAGGAAAGAGAGCAAGAACAGGAAAGAGGGTGAAGTTATAAACTCTGAGAGCCTGTTCCCAATTTCGTGACTTCTCCAGCAAAGGCCTCACCTCCTAAAGGTTCCAGAACCTCCCTAAGCAGTGCCACCTACCGGGGACCAAGTATTTAAATGAGCCTATGGGGGACATTTCTCAAACCACTCCATGAATCATGTACAACAAATCTTCCCAGGTAATAAATTTGAACATCTGTGTTTCTGGGAAGAGCACTAATCCATGCATGTTCTTTGGTGTGTGTCAGAAATACTTGGAGAAACTCTCAACTTGTATACTTTGGGCACCACTACTGGAAACTCTCATTCATTATCCAGAGGGAAATTCCCAGCATCTAAATGCTAATCAGTCCTCCTGATATCCTGTGATCTCACATAGGTATGTATACACCATTGTCAAACACACCCAACTCTGAAAACCCCTGGACTATTCACTAGTAAACAATAGTTTCACCAAGTTGAAGGAGACAAGAAAAATAGTTCCCAGAACAACTTAGACACCAGAGGATCATTTTTGGCATTTTTTAAGATGCAAATTGAGACTGTGTCTACTGGCTTCTAAAGACAAACTGGGGCTGTAGCTTTTCAATATGTGTAGTTTGCAAGATGCATTAAAGGCAAGTGGCCCACTGAAGCCCATCCCTTGGGAACATCTGTCACATCATGTTGACCCTGAGCTGGCACTTCCCCCTTCTAGCACTTCTAGCATCCTCCTTATTTCCACACTGCAGTTTCTGAAATGTAATTCCAGATAAAATTGGTGCACCATCGGATGTCTGGTACTCATATGACTCCATTTTCTGTTGTTCAAACAGCAGACATTTATTTTCTATAATGTTTGAAGCCAGAAATTCAGTTACTCAGTAAGAGTTTCCATCACCTTCCTCTCACTGTGCACTCCCAGAGTGAGAACAGGAAGTGCGGGTGTGATACTCCAAGGAGAAAGGAGAAGAAACCAGGAGGAGAGAGGAAAGAGATCCTCATGTAGCTTGGAGAGTGAGAACCCTGGCCTCTTCCCTCTTCTTGTAAGGAATCAATCTCATCCCATCACGGGAGAGTGTCCCCACATGTTCCCACCTAAATCTAATGAACTCCAAGTGTCTTATCTCAAAATATCATCACAGTGGGGTTAGGACTTTAAAATACTAATGGGAAGGAACAGACACAAGTATTCAGTTTGTAACCCACCTAATTCTCACAGAAAAGGGCATAGATATCTCCTACAGAGCGATTCTAGGTCACCACTTCCCTCAGATGGAACACTGGGAGGGAGAAAGTCAATGCATTGGAGGGAAGGCAAGTCAATATTTTATAAAAAGCTGTTGATGTCATTCTGCCACTTTATCAATATTCAAGAAATTGTAGGAACATAAAATGAAGACTAAACTCCAAGAATCTAACATGAGATCTATAATTTCAGTTGATAGAGACAGCTTGGTCAGTGATATGAACTGTTCAAAATGAAATAGGAAAGAAAATGAAGTCATTCATCCACCTCTTAATTCCAGAACTCTACCCATGAATTATCCATTTTACATCATATAACTGTCATTTGGAAGATATGTAATCTTTTCTATTTCATTTCTTTCCCTTGGTTCAGACAGACTATAGTCTGTCTTTCATAAAAGTGCAATAGAAGCTAGTTAAGTCTGAAAGATATTTCTATTTAGATATACCAAGAATGGGAAAGTTTCCTTGTTCTCCCTTATTTCCATTGGTTAATATTTTAAAGGACTGGTTAACCAGCATATGCCCCATCCCTTCATTACCCTCTTGCCCTACCAGCCATCAATGGGAAGATCCTGAGCAGACATGTTATCAGATCTGTACTCCTGGAAATAAGGAGTTTGTGCAGTGAATAACAGTTACATTCTAATTATATTAATTCAGACTGCAATTTCATTGAAATATAAAGGACCTGCTGTCGGGGTGGTGTGGACAATGGAGGTTGAACATGTCAGAGACATGACAAATTCCTCGCACAGAGTGCCAGATGTATTGTTGCCTGGGATCCTTTTCTGAGAGGAAATTTAGCAAGTACTATCAGTGTCAACCCTAGAGTAAGGAATCGGCTCATTTGTTATCTTTCCAAGTTACAGGTACATCTGCCAGAAGTGTCTGCCAACAGATGAATTGGTAATTAAAATCATTTCCGTAGTTGGAGGGAGCAATTCAGAAATGGTTCCTCTTTTATTCCTCCCTTTCTTCATGTAGAAGAAAGAACATGTCTCTGAATACTGATGAGGCTTTGCTGTGGGTGATAGATGAACCCTGAGCTCAGGGTGCCTTGCCGTTCACTTCAGTATCGGACTACCTTCATGAGGGTTTTGCTTTCAAGTCTTTCTTACATACAAAGTTCTGCACTTTGCTCACATCATATCTCCTTCTGTGTCAAACACGCTCTTTACAGCAAAACTTAATATGGGTCAAATATATGCCCAACTATGCACTTATTCATGAAAGTGAGGCACCTCTGCCCTCGCCAGCCACTGTACCAGAACAACTATTAAGTTCTGGAGCTGACCAGCTTCTTCTTCCTTTTACTTCCTACAAGTGAAAAGAAATGTGGGGTCGGGAGCTATCCCTGTCAATAAACGATAAAAAGAAATCATTGGTTACTGTCTGCCTTGTTGCATTTGTTATAACCCCCAGATCTCCCACCTCTGAGAGTGAACCCAGTGAGATGATGGACAGGCGGTGATCATTATGTGTCAAAAGAAGATCATAGGGGTGCCATATTAATATGCTGCTACAGAGAAGGGCACCAATAATGAGGAAGGACAGTGGCTGAGGACAGGCGTGGAGTACACATCAGAATTTCACCTTCTTTTTCATTCAATTTTGCTATAAGCCTAAAACTGACCTAAAAAATATTAGCATGCTTGTAAAAAAAAATACAAAATCAATATATGATCACTTTGCCATAATTTATGAATTAATGGATCCAGGTAAAATACTTTAATATTTGGATTCTTCACACACACACACATACACATCTACTTATGGAAATGTCACTACTTTACATATGGGGAGTTAATATTGCCAAAAGTGGAAAAGCAGAATCTTATATTGAAAAAAAAAAAAAATAGTGCCAGCTCTAACTGAATCTACAAAAACTACAAAAAAAAAAAAAAAGATGGTGAAAATGTTTGAAACTCTCCAGAAATGATTGGTTAAAAAAAATTCAGATTATTAGAAAGTGTCCAAGTGTCCAGAAGAAAACAAATCCCATTTCTTTAACCAAACATTTTAAGAAGACATCGAGAATGAAAAGGAAACGTACTCATTCGAGGAAACCCTATATACACATCAAGGAACAAAACACAGCTTTCTAAAATAGTAAGTCGTGAGGCAAAAGGGATGTTGGCCAACTAGATAATGAGATGTCAACACAGGAATAACTGCTGATGGGTGTTAGGTTTGGTACAAATGCCGTAGTTATGTTATTTTAAAGAATCATTGTGTTGAGAGACATACTTAAAAGAAACTGAAGAAATAAAATAATTCTTGTGTTAGTTTCTGACTAATAGGGAGGACCAAGTTTTGATTAACTAAACTGGCTCTGAATAAGCAAAGTAGGATAGAGAATTCTCTATCCTTTTTATTTCTTTTCAATCTGTTTCAAAAATGTTTTGTAACAAAAGCTGATACAACTAGGACATTTACAAAATTCTCCTGATCCTCAGTATTTTTCCTTGAAAAGCAGAAATAGAAATATCTACAGTAGAAATATTATTGCCTTATAATTTGGGAGAAACATTTAAATAGAGTATTCAGTGTACCAGGCATGGAGTAAACATTAGGTATTTTTAATAATTTACTTATGTAACATATTTATGTATTTAGATAAATATATGGATACTTACCTTCATGTATGTATGTGTACCATGTGGGTAACTGGTACCCACGGAGGCCATAAAGGGCTTTGGATCCACTGGGAGGACTGGAGTTCCTGGCATTTCTAAGCTACCATGGATACTGGGAATCAAACCTGACACACCTCTAGAAGAATAGCCAGGGCTTCTCTTAACCACTGAGCCATCTCTACAGTTCACTATTAGATACGTGTTAGGGACCAGTTTGGGTCACATTGCTATTTTAAGATTTAAGATTTGCTGATCCCAGAATTTACATGTAGGTACCTGGTTTTGTTAAATAGTTATTCAGTCCCAGGCAACTCCAGGTGTAGAGAGGAAAAAGTGTAAACAAACAATATCAGAGAGGTTGACTCTGGCTACCTCCTCAATCCCAAAGGGTTTTTGGTGGGTTTTTTTTGGGAGGGCAGGGAGAATCTCTCTTATTCAATATCAAAACTATCAGATTATCCTCAAATCTAAATAATTCTAAGCCCACTCATCAATCTCTCCAACTTCTCCAACCTTTTTTTTCTTCCCTGTACCCCTCCCTGCCCTAGCAAAACCCTATGTTTAAGTTTAATAGGGGAAACGCCATTTTAAGTAAGTATTGGCAGAGAAATATAGGTCGTTCAGAAGCCTGGTCCACTCTAGGAAGTGACAAGGCTCAGCCCAGTAGGAACTGTTCTGTTTGGCTTTTCAGTAGCTGAGCCTGTTTGGAGCTCTGCATCCTGCTGCAGACTACAGTTTGTGGAGAGCTAAGCCTGGACCCTTGCCAGCTCCTGCCTGCATGTCAGTTTGTCTAATTTCTAATAAAGCCAATTCTTATTTTTCTAACTGGCTTCCAATTCTCAAATGTAGCGCCAAAGCAAACAGAAAGCAATTAAAATGTCAACACTTCCCTGAGAAAGAACATAAACTCTCTTTGGATTTTCTTCCCACTAGAAATGTTGTTTTTTTTTTTTTTTTTCCTCCATGGCTCATTGTCCCATGCATGGCAACTGGCAGTCAGCAGTCACCTACAGCAGGGCTGGCCTCTCAAGCAATGCCACAAATCCCCTGGCCTTTCATTTCTTCCCTTCCCTTAACATTTTCCGAACAGAGATTCCATCAGCAAAGTACTTGACACTATTCCTGATATTAATGAACTAATACCAACCCTAGTGTAATATGTCCATGTTTTAAGCAATGGAAGAACTAAGATTCAGCTGCAATAAGAGTAATGTGGGAGGTAACAGGTTATTATGCGGTTCTGTGTGATAAATTAGCTATACCATTTTGCATAATGAGGGCTTGATTATTCCTTGCTCCTTATTTGGATTAGTATGGATGGATTATGATTCTTCTGAGTTAATCAATTTTGTGAAAAGCAACTTTTGTTTTTAAAGTCTTACATGAAAGAATGGATTAAGGGAGAGAAAACACATTCTATTCTTTGGTGATTTGTGCTTAGAAGGTTGGTTCTTCTGAAGATAACTCGTTAGAAAGAGGGAAAAAAAATGTTTAAGCCAAGCAGTGGTGCCGCATGCCTTTAATCCCAGCACTTGGGAAGCAGAGACAAGTGGATTTCTGAGTTCGAGGCCAGCCTGGTCTACAGAGTGAGTTGCAGAGCTACACAGAGAAACTCTGTCTCTAAAAACCAAAAAGAAAAAGAAAAAAAGAAACAAACAAACAAACAGAAAGAGGAAAACAATAATTACAACCATTGGCTAGGAATTGTTGAACCAAAGAGAGGCAAATGCCCCTGATTCTCCAGCCGCCACCACCCCCACCCCCCGCCCAATTACTTTCTTCCCACAAATTCTCAGCATCTCCTTTACTTTATTTTATAAAGTACAGACTTCCTTTAGGATCCCAAACAGACTGGTTCCAGTCCCCCGGCTCAAGTCCTTATGTCAAATGGCATGGAATTCGGATTTAACTTCCATAGCTGACCCATAAACCCTCCTGTAACATAAGTGCTACATGAACAGCTGTTGAGTTGGTCCTGTTGTCTGTGGTGATGAGGAAAGATCTGTATGTACAGCACTGACACAAGTTTTCTTGCAACATTCTATAATCTGTGGTTGGTTGCATGCCACAGCTATAGAGCCTGCAAGTAAGTAGTTGCAGTGAGCTGTCAAGTAAAACTCTCATTTCTTTCCTTCCATCATTTCCACTACCAGGGCATCACCGCTTTCATACCCGGTTCATTGACTCTGCACATCAGTCTAACAGGCACTATGGATCCATGCGTGTAAAGCCAGGCATATTATTGGTCTCCACAATGCATCATAATGGATGCCAAGTGGGCACAAGTCACAGCCATTGATTTGGAGTTCTGAGAAAGACCTGGGTATCAGCACTCTGATTTTCCCTAGAAAAGACGCTGATCAACATTAATATCTTGCTAAATTTATATATGAAGTGAACAGATTGATCTGCCATAACTTCAAAATCCATGCAACAAGTTACATTTTCTGCTAGATGGAAAGGCTATTTAGAGAAATTCTGATTCTGTATTCTTGTCAAGGAAACATGAATTTAAAATGGTGCTTGGTCAGGGAATACAAATGCTTGTGGACATGGAAATGGAGTTATTTTTTACAGTGCTCAAATGATAAACACATAATACCTACACCTTTAACACAGACTTTTGCATTTCCTTTATGGATTATAAACTACTTGAGTCCAGGACACTTATTTCTATATAACTGGCTATCAGTAAAATGTAGCATCAGAGCAATAAAACCAAAGGTTCCCACTTTAACAATCCTTACAGTAACTATAGTGAAAACTCTATCTTGCTTAACACAAATATATTCCATAGAGCTATGAAGGATTAGATGAACTAAATTATATTAACAAATAGATAATGCCACTAATTAATGCTTTCCTCCTCCCTCTCTTCCTTCCCCTCCTCCTCTTCCTTTTTTCCCTATCTCCTTCCCTTATTCCATCACTTTCTTCCCATTCCAGTTTCTAACATCATTTTTTTTTTTCATGCATGAAACTCCAAGATGACTATCACACAGACAAAAGTGTTGTGAAAAAGAGACCTTGATTGAAATCCTTCTTGCATTATGGTCTCTAACAATTGATTATACGTTGTCACACTCATCGACCATTGCCCCAAAATATACTTGTAAATGATTGTTTCTCTTCTAAAATCTCTAATAACAAAGAAATGGAGGTGATCGACATTTGTCTTTTTTTTTTTTCTAGCTCCTTCTTGTAGCTCATCTCTCTTCTTCAGGCTGTGACAGTAACTGCTGCTGTTAATTTAGGGAAGATTTGGATCAAGATCAAAGGGACTGGTTGAAAACGTTCTCTCCTGACTCTTCTTCTCCTGTAAAACTTTCACTTGAGAGGAAAAAGAAATCAAAATGGAGGTGTTGCAATTTTGTTTTAATTTAAGGGGAAATTGGAGGAAAGTATAAATTCTAAAGCAGAGCTTTAGATTTGAAAGATAAATAGGAAGGGGTGGGTGACATTTCCTTTTAAAGGGAGAACTTTTTGGGATACCTAAGTAAAATGTTTGATAACAAAATATTACACATAATCGTTAATAGTATGAGTTTATTTCAGAGTTTATTTTCTATATCCTCCCTGCGGAGAACATGAAATATGTTGCACATTTTCATGAGTTAGAATGAGACCGTGCGTGGGTTGACAGAATAGCAGTGCGGACCAATTAAGTAAAGTTGTACAGGGAAATTAGCATTAGAAGGATTGAAATGTGGAACTGAGAAAGGGAAGAAATTGTAAAATAAGAAAACAATAAAAACTCTTTCCCACCTAGCTGCTTTCCTGGGGACAGGAACCTTGCACTTGAGTGTCCCTTGCCTTGCCCAAATTGAGGCAGGGCCATGCTGGATGTAGGAGGTAGTTTTTCTGTGTGAGCTGTAACTTTTCCTAGATATCTAGGGGTCCAAATGATACACAAGTGTTGGATCAGTACCAAAGACGTGTGTGTGTGTGTGTGTGTGTGTGTGTGTGTGTGTGTGTGTGTACCTCATACTATATTCCATGGAATTGTACAATCTCTATGTGTCAAGTCAAGAAGAAGGAAAAGGAGGAGGAGAAGTAAGAATAGGAAGAAGAAGAGGAGGGAGAAGAAGAGGAGGAAGAGGAGGAGGAGGAGGAGGAGGAGGAGGAGGAGGAGGAGGAGGAGGA
>JADRCD010194137.1:0-13980 GCA_019843815.1 Montemys delectorum | reverse complement strand
AAAAAAAAAAATGATAACCACCTCTGTACTCTCCTTCCAAATTTATATATCTAACCCACATGTCAACATAGGCCAGTGGTTCTCAACCTGTGGGTTGGGACCCTGATAGAGGTCATCTACCAGATATCCTGTATATACCACATTACAATTACTAACAGTAGCAAAATTACACTTAAAAAGTAGCAATGACCCTGTACTGAGTACAGAGTTCCCAATGAAGGAGCTAGAGAAAGGACCCAAGGAGCTGAAGGATTTGCAGCCCCTTAGGACGAACAACAATATGAACTAAGTAGTACCCTCAGAGTTCCCAGGGACTAAACCACCAACCAAAGAGTACACATGGTGGAACTAATGGCTCCAGCTGCATATGTAGCAGAGGATGGCCTAGTCGGTCATCAGTGGGGGGAGAGGCCCTTGGCCCTGTGAAGGTTCTGTGCCCCAGTGTAGGGGAATGCCAGGGCCAGTAAGCAGGAGAGAGTGGGGTGGTGAGCAGGGGGAGGGAGGAGGGAACAGGGGTTTGTTCTTGTTGTTGTTTTTTGTTTGGAGGGGAAACTAGGAAAGGAGATATTGTATATCATGTAAATAAAGAAAATATCTAATAAAAAAGTAGCAATGAAAATAATTTTATGGTTGAGGGTCATGACAACTTAAAGATACTGTACTACAGTGTTTCAGCATTAGGAAGCCATAGACTACATTAAACTTGCTTATCTTCTGTCTTGTGTTTCCATAATATTATGTTCTGTTAACTTAAGCATTAATATGAACAACATTGGAAACTTAGAGTCTCTAAAGATGTCTAATCCTTTTTTTAAAGCATCTGAATAGTCTCAATTCATTTCCACACTGTAAATGGAGAAGAATTTGAAACTATAGTCACAATGATGGTCAAAAATAAATAAGGAAAGTTTAAGAAATTGGTAAACTGATAGAATATTCTCCATAAAAACTATGTGCTTATCAAGTGTGTAGTCATCCAAGAGCTTCCTACATATGAATGTACAGCTTTTGTCTATGGTTTTGTATTTAAAAGGCCCACCTCACAGGACTTTTTAGAGTGTTTTTGTGTGTGCTGCTCAGGTTTTTCCACAAAATATATTAAAAGATAACTTTTGCTAATTAATGTCTACAATTAATATCATTTATAATTTTGATAAATGAGATAATATTAAATTCTAGATGCCTATGTAATAATGAATATAATTAACTTATTTCTCATCTGCTGTTAGAAGCATGATGTTTATCCCAAACCCCTAGGTCTGAGAGATTTATATTGGTTTCCATTAACAACAACCGAGTAATCAATCAAAAGAGAAGTTTGGGCTTTAAATTTGGTAGTCAGTGTATTCGATGACCACTTGATCTCTTGATCTCAAGATGTTGGGTAATAGCCTCAGGTCCTTAGGGACTGAGTGAAGTGATTCTGGGCAACAGCCCCTACTCATGAAGAATACCTTAGCCCAGCCTGACCATTCTGTTCCACCTGTCGGAACAACACACATGGGTATGTAAGCAACCTACCCTATGCCTAGTTAAACCATCCGAAACAAATTGTAACTCCCTGGTATCTAGCTATGTAGAAATAGATGTTCCTCATCCTCTTTCAGTGTGTTCAGTCTTCATTCCCTTGGAAAGGTTTGAGCCCTGTGCTGCTCCAATAAAGCAGTTTCATTCAGTTGAAACTGAGCCAGTTACTGCCTCAGTTACCTCATAAAAGGAAGTAAATTTTTATTAAAAGTTACATTATTAAACACATTAACTCTTCATCTAAATCCCTTATTTTGGAAATAATTATATATTCACAGAATTAGAACAATGAGATTAATTTTCTTCTCTAGATCATTCAACATATATTCTATCTTAAGAAACTGACATTCACATTTTCCCTTGTGGAGTATTGTTTGGAACTACAAATAGCATCCGCATCATCCACATAAAATTTATCCTATATCTCCAAACAAAAATAGTTTAAAATCATATCCTGATGTGGTCATCTCATTTGGCATGAAAGAACAGTCCCTTAAGTTTCACCAAGCAGCTAGTTCATCAAACAATCAATACTCCCATCACAAGTTATTTTTTTTTAAGATTGCCTGATTATAGTCCACTAATGTCACACATGGAGATAGATTGGCCCTTATTTTAAGGCATTCTTCTCCTTAGTATCTCTTTCTATTGGTTTGTACTGTGGTGGTTCATAGAGCCTCAATTATGAACTTTCCTCACTTGTCTAGTTATCTACTTATTGAGGCGAGGCTGATTTACTTTCTTACATTTTTATCTTTCTTCTTTCAACTGTCTGTTTTTAAATCCCTCTCTTCCAGGGAGGGTGGACAGTGGACTGTAAAAAATAAAAAATAATAAATAATAAATAAATGAGTAAATAATAAATAAATAAAGGTAATAACAATAGAAAATGAGTCAAATCTAGCTATTGTTTTGTCTCTCAGTTGATTGGGTTTATAAACCATTTGCTTTGAGTCTTTGATATTTCTTTTTCCTTCTGCTTTTAAGTACAAGATGAGAAAAATAAGAAATTTAACGTCTCATTACACAACTTGAGAAGAAACCTTTACCTAAGCACTGAATTTCCGGTGCCCATTTTAAAATATAATTGAAAATTCATATGGTCTACACAAGGGGGCAGCTAACATTAGTACTTGCCTGTGAATCTCTGCGTTTCTACAAAGTGAGGAGAGTCCTATTTAAAGCCTCTGATCTGATCTGAGCATTAGTTAGCTCTGCTTTGGTATGAACCTAATCTCAGCTACTCAATATACCTAGTGTAGACACCCAAGAGCCACCCAATATCAAACTAACTCTGAGTCTCATACAATGAGAGGGCAGATTCAAGTTCAATGTCTTCAGACATGAACTGAAGATGTACCAGTCCTTGCATATTTCTTAATCTTCCTAAACCTTAGCTTCATACTTTATAAACAGCAATAAAACAGTGTTTCAAGTGGAAGCTGGGAGGGTTAAATGAGCACTTAATAAGTCTGATATCTTAAGTCTCCAGAATATAAGTTGATTGTGTATTATCATTACCACTTTTATCAGAGTTAGAATAAAAGATGTTGTTTCCCTAAAGTTCTTTGGGGCTCAACTTTGATTTCTGTTTTACCTAGTGTTCTGTGCCTGGAACACTTTTTACATGGAACATGGTTTTCTTTTTTTCATTGGATGAATTATCCAACTTGAAATATCAATAGAAAAATATACGTGAAAGAGTCAGTAAGTTTGGTAGTTGTGGCATGCATTAAAGGTAAATAGGCCAGGGTGTCAACCTGTAAACTTCCAAAATTAGCAATGGCCAAAGAAGAGACTTAGAGTTATTGTGATACCAGGCATCCAAGGAATCACCCTTGTTCTTACTTGGTCTAAATCTTCAAAATGTTTGCTTTTCATTTTCAATGAGTAAAAGATGATATAGATAAATGGTATGAGGCTACTCCTGCAGTGTTTATATTTCAGTAATTAGCCCAAAATTGATGATAAGTGAAATATAGCAGATGGAAGAAAAGACAACCCATGGCTGAAAGGACAATGAGAAACAAGACCTTTACAAAACATCTCTTTAATGAAAGGCAAAAAAGGGAAGAACAAAGAAACAAAGAATGGGAATCACAAGGTAAAAGAAAAAATTATAAAATACTTTGGAAAACTGAGGAGACTGACTATGGTAATAAGCATAAAGAATACAAATTCATTGTGCTGGCAATCTAAGTTTCTTCTAACAAATAAACAGATCATTGCAAAGAAGGAATAAGTACAACACTCATGATCAACTTGTAGAGACCCTAGCAATTCTGAAGACCAGACTATGGGAAATGATCATTATCCAGAAAATTATATGCTGTGCTCACATATTCAACTTAGATTTACTCAGTTGTTTTTTATGGGTCCTACCACAGAGGCTTCACAATGTCTTTAAACTCCCTATGAGTACAAACAATTATATTTCAAAACAACAATCTTTAATAAAACATGATATAGATAAAACAAATGCATATAGAGCATGCACTCTAATCAAGGAGCATGACTGGCCAGCAATGTCTGAAATTAGCAGCAGCCTAAGTTCCAAGCCCAGGCTGACAGAAATGCTCAGAAGTTTCTTAATACCTTGTACAGGAATAAGCAGGACATTTTATAGACAAACCTTTTCAAGGCCAGCGTAAGGGCCACATGACACAGAATGTCCAAGGAAAAGAAAAAATTTATATTTATAATACTGTTTATATTCAGTTAGCAAATTCTGAACTAAAACTGGCAAACAGTAAATTTTATATCCTCCAAAGGAAAAGAGAAAACATAGGCTGGCTTCAAGGGGCTGACATCCAATCTTTACTACAATTTGGTAATGGGTAAGTCATGGAATATCCGAGTAACAGGTTTTTTTGTGTGTAAAATAGAGATCAAAATGCTACTTAGTGGAACAGTGTGAGGTCTCACTAAGGAAATGTGCATATGTTTCGAAACAAAATACCTAATAAATGGAAATCTCTCGGTAATGTTGTTATTACTTTGTGGTGACAGACTATCTCTGTAACTAATACAAGCAAGGCATTTTGTTTTTCCTCACAGATTTTGCCTAATTCTGCAGGGAAAAATATTTTCTGTACATAGATTTCTACCCACACAAAAGACAAAATTCAAAGATTTCTATTTTACAGTCTGGTTAAAAACAAAATAGCATTTAACTTGGAAATTGTCAAAAGTACCACCTGCCTCTTATTGCTGTCAGAGAGAATATTAGTCCTACCTCTCATAGTTTTACCTCAACTATAACCAGAATGTAATATTTTTAAAGGATTACTTTATTAGTAAGAAGGATGTGTGTATATTTGTGTGTGTAGATTCATTATAAGAGTTTAAATAGAATATAGTTATGTTAATATAACTATAAAACTCACTACTTATAGAGAAAAAAGAAATGAGTTCACAAAAATAACTGGATTTCTAAGAGTTAAATGCTTTACTTTTTAAAGTTAGAGTGGTCTGACTTTCTGAAATTTCTAACTTTGTCTTTGAGCATATGTCAACGGTAAAATGTTTATGATTCTTCAGAGCACTTCTATCTAAAATACATACAAGCAAGCTGTGTACCCTAGCTGGAAAGGGAAGACATTTAAGAATTCAAGTTTTATATACTATATTTAAAAAAAAAGGTGTTCTAGATCATATTTCTAAACTGACATATCACATATAATATTTTGATTTTTTTCCATCTCTATCCTCACATGTCTTATAATTTTTGTCTTCAAATTTTTGCCATCATGTCCTTAGCTATTTATAGAGGTGAGATGATAACAGAAAGAGTGGTGGGGCCTCTAGCATAGCAGAAAATATGTCCCACATGCAAAATTCCAGAGAAATTTCTCCTTGCTCCCACAAACGCACATATCCGGCAACCTCTCAGCTCCCAATTTCATTTTGCAGATCCTGTGTAGAGTCACAGAACTAAATAACTAGAAGCCAGCCAAAGTCTGAAGAGTCCCTATGGCTGTTGATTTACATAATGTCCCCAAGCAACAGTACCTTCAGCAGTGATCTCAGTCATGGTGGGTGCAGAAATCAATCAAGTGAAAAGTTCCAGTCAAGTGGCACTTTGATGAATCAGGTAGGATTAGAGAACTCTGGTAGAGGGTTATGACAAGGGCTCTTCCTTTTCCTGGATGTTCTGGCTGTTTTTGTTGTCTTGTAGAACTTTGCCTCTTCTCTGCAGAGTTCTCCCCCTGGAAACAGCCTAAGCCCTTCCCAAGCAGTACTTGTGGCTCAGCTAAAAGTATCAGCTTCAAACAAAAATAGCCTCATCTCCCTAGGACTCTTCAGCACTTTTTTTTTTTTTTTTTTTTTTTTTTTTGGCACTCTGGAGGAACAAACACACACACACACCAACTCTCAAGCCCTAAAGATACAGGCAGAAATAAGTAAGTAAATAAATAAAAGCAAATAAATAATAGAGAAAAACGAAGCCAGAGTATCTAGAAAGTACTGTCTAAGCCCCCGCAGTGTCTCTGAGAAAATTACAGACTGGGGGTCAGTGTCAGAAAACATAAAATAAAAAGTTGAAAGTAATCTTACCCTAGATAGCTCAGGTTTATTCTTAGTACCTCTAATACCCAGAACATTCTTCTCTCCCTTATTTGGCTAGGGGAGGGTCATGTAATGTCTACCACAGGCAGAGGGGAGGGCAGTTGTTAGTAATTTTTTTCTGCGTTGGCTTCTTGTTGCTCCAAATCCTCTAGGCAAGTACACTTATGTAGGGTTACACTCAGAACTGAAATTAATAACTCCTGCCCGTTCTTCTAAGCTAGTCATGTTGAGAAAAATTAATATTTTCTAAATATTAGTCGATAAGAAGCATGTAAAGTGTCATTAAAACAAAACCCTAAGAAGCGTGCCATCTCAGGGTTTTATTCCAACACGTTATTAAAAACAAAATATCTGAATTCATGTCAGCAGTGAAAGAAAAAGAAGGTGAAATAAAGTTTAGAAATCCACTGCTCACATTTTAGAAAGGAATTTCACCATTTCCCTTTCTGAACTTGAAAGGAAAAAAAAAAAACACAATTAGCTAAATTGCCTGATTAGCATTTCACCTTCCCACTTCTAGACAGGTGTTAATGAGAAGAGAAATATTCAATAGTTGGTGGTTGGAAGGCGAAGGAGAATCAAAGGACATTCATAATCATAAACTTTAACCAGTCTGAGAATTATCAAGGGCTGTCTTTCCTTATCTTTTATTTTCTTCTCAGATTCATCTTAAAAAATGATTGCAGATTTGTCTCTTTACCTTAACTCCATGTCTTTGCCTGACACAATCTCTTGAATGTGTAGGCATTTCTTAGTTTGCAAACCAAAGCTCTATCTTCTGTTTTAAATTGCAGGGCTCAGAAGAATGTTGTGACAGCTATTTGCATAGACAATGACATCCTATATGTCACCAGATGTCTTCATTGGCTACCTCAATTTCATGGCACAACAGAAATTGCATACACATCAGCTGAATAAACAAGTCAGTTCAGACAGGAGGAAAAGATTCAAGGTAGACTCTTAATGTTATACAGACCCCACAGACAGTAGCTAGGACTGGACCGAGATGATTAACATTGATTACAGTGCTCATACATTGCCTGAGAGCTAATGTCTTCTTGCAAATGGTACTGTTTCGTAGTTGAAGGGATCATTGCAAATAAAGCCCATCCAAAAGACTTAAATGATGCAGCAGCCTTTGGAATACTGGGTTAATCCAGAAGTGTTCCCTAAAAGCAGAGTTCACCTCACTGTGGTTCTCTCCTGTGGTTATTTGATAAGAATAACTTCCATTGGCTATATATTTGAATGCTTAGTTCCTAGTTGATGGAACTATTTGGGATGGATTTGAATGTGTGACCTGGTTGTTGGAGGCATGTCACTGGGGGCATGCTCTCAAAAGACCACCTGTTTCCAGTTAGCTCTCTTTCCCTCTCTCTTTCTGCCTCATGGTTTTGTCTCAATAGCTAAGTTTTGAGCTAATTATCTAACCTGCTTACTGTTCCCCACTGTCATACTCATAGACTCTATCCATTCTCTGAATCCATAAGCAAGCCCCCAATTAAAGATTTTTCATACATTATCTTAGTCATTTTACCTCCTCAGAACAGTAGAAATATAGCTATGATACCCTGATAATATGTCCTTTTGTTACCAACACAATGCTACAGTTTTTAAAAAGCATAACACTTCATGGTCCTTGACCATAGTTAACTGAAGAAATAATTAGGCTATTCAACCTACAAACACTTTAAAGAGAAAAGACTTTAATAAATATTGAAAAGGAAAAAAAAACAAACCTCTAGTTTCAAACTCTTAATTCAGTGTTAAGTTAAAATAAGATGAAGATGCTGTTTCAAGGGATTGATGCTCCACTCAAGCTCTCACAATTAATTTCATTCTGTAATGTTAAAATGAAAAGGTAAAAACGCAAAACAAAACAACAATGAAAATCTCACAAAGGTATTGAAGCTAAACCATATAGGATGATACACTCTTACTTCCATCTGTGAGAAGAACTGATGATTCAATGGGCATTTAAAAATTAGAACATTTCTTATTTTGGAAAGTTATTAGAATTCTTTCAACTTTGAAAGCTGGTTCATGAGGCATGTCTTACATATTACGTGGATCCAACTCTCTAACACATCGAAATCTGTAGGTCCCAGTTTTCATAGAATTCAATGAATAAGATATTACAATCAAGGAATTAATTTCTCTCATTTTACATGTACTGGTCTTGAACAGATGTTACTCATCTGTTGGACTCTTCCAGTGTGATGCTGGAGGTACAGTTCCTTTCTAAGTATGACATCTGTTAATCTCACAGTGGCCATTTCAATCTACCAACTATTGCATAGAATAGTGTTTATGAGACTAGAACATTAATAACTGACCTAGTCTACACACTCATTGATGAATTAAAAAGAAGAGTTCTCAATTAAGTGATACATTTGGCTTAACATGCCCCTTCTCTCTGATCAAACAAATTATTAGCTCTTGTGATTTTTCACTTAGTGTTCTATATGCTCACACTAGTGAATAGTAGCATTCCCCAACCCCCTTAAAGTGATATTTTCAAACTAGCTGCTTAGTGTCTTACTATAATAACTTAACAGCCAGTAACACGTAATCTGCATTAGCCTCATTAGATTTCTCTCATCCATCTTGAACTTCAAAATGTAAAAAGACACAGAAAGTAATACCAAAAGGTATGTTGACTTCTGGCTTCCAACTCTAAGCTAAGCTAATATTTTTAGACCATGTTTTTAAAATCTTAATTGCTGAATTCTTTTTATAGAGTGATGAGAAGAATCAAAATTGAAAACAATAGCAATTAATACTTGAAAGAAAAGTGAAAATCTAAAGTTTAAATGTTATTCTCTAAGCCCTCTGTTTTTTACTGTACAAAGAGTTAAGGTGAGAGTATCACTTGTTGTATGTCTGTTAATACATACACATATATTTGTGATCAATGAAAATAACATAATATTTATAAAATGTTGTTGAATAAAGTACTAGACACCTCAAAAAACATTAGGATAATCAATTATGAAAGCACGATGAACTCTTCCTTTGAATCTCAAAAGAATAATTGACATATGTATCTTTTTCTGTAAATCCAAGTTTTCGTGTTTAACAGGAGCCATGTATAAATAAGTGAACTGTATGATTTTTATTGAAAATACATATTTCTTTCATACAGTACATTACCACCACAGTTTCACCTTCTTTCACTCATCCTAACTCTTCTCAACCTCCTTTCTCCATCAGATTCATTCCCCACCCATCTCCCTTCAAAACAGAGGAGACCTCCAAGAGACACCAACCAATCATGACAAAACAAAATAAAATGAGGCAAGGCAAAACTTCCTTATACCTGGGCTGAACAAGGAAACCAAACAAGAAAAAAAGAGTACCATGAGCAGGAAAAAGAATAAAAGACATACCTGTCTGTTTCAAAAGACAATTACTTATTCTGATGTTCTTTTTCCAGCCCTAGCTCCCAAAATGATGATGCTGAGACGAATTATTTATTAATAATGCAAGACCAAAAGCTTTGGCTCATTTTATCTATTATTCGTCCACCACCTGGTTTGTTACCTCTCTTCAGTCCAGGCCCACTTCTTTCTGTATGCCTCCTTAGCATGTCCCTCGGTTTCTCTATTTATTCTATCCTGAGTTCTGCTACCTGCTGGTGTATGTCTGTTTCCTCTGAGCTTCTGAATGAATCTCTTTTATACTCACTATTTGCTAGAATCCTCTCTCTTCCTGACAGTACCTACCTCCTATTTCTTGCCTCAGCTCATTGGCCATTAGCTCTTTTATTGACAAGTGATACTTATAAGAGATTCTCTTTACATTTTCCTCCACAGTTAGAAGTCTCATAAAAATACCAAGCAAATATGTTATAATCTGACACCTAGCAGTGATGACAGTGGATCCACAACACTCTATGCCCATTCCCTGCAAGTGGAGAGCCTGCCTTCAGGGAGTGTTTTAACCCAGGGACTCAGGTAAGATCCGCCATTTTCTCTCTGGTGACTTTCTAAGGTGGGACCAGCCAGAAGGCACAGGCCTCACAAGTCGCAGGGCAGCCTGGTCAGGATCATTTATACCTCAGACCACACCTAGGAGGGACAACAGACCCACAGACCTCTGTGCACCTTTCCTGCAAGTGGAGATCCTGTCTCCAGGGTGTGCTCTGACCCCAGGACTCAGGACAAACAACTGATCCACATCCATCTCCGCCTGGGATTTACCAGAGTAGAGCTGATCTCCCAGAAGTACTGACACAGGCTTAGAGACCCACAAGAGGAACAAGCTCTAGTTAGAGACAGAAAGAACATCTAGCACCAGATATCAACAGATGGTGAAAGGAAAATGTGAGAATCCTACCAACAGAAATAAAGACTACTTGGCTTCATCAGAACCTAGTACTCCTACCACAGCAAGTTCTGGATATCCCAAAACACCAGAAAAGCAAGATTTGGATCAAAAGTCATATCTCACAATGGTGCTAGAGGAATTTAAGAAGGACATGAATAACTCCCTTAAAGAAATACAGGAGAAGAGGTACAAGCCCTTAAAGAGGAAACAAACAAACAAAAATCCCATAAAGAATTACAGAAGATCACGAGTAAACAAGTAGAAGCCCTTAAAGAGAAAACACAAAAATGCCTTAAGGAACCAAACAGGTGAAGGAATTGAACAAAACCATCTAGGACCTCAAAATGGAAGTAGAAACAATTAAGAAATCACAAAGAGAGACAACTCTAGAGTTGGAAATCTTAGGAAAGAAGTCAGGAAACATAGATGCAAGCATCATCAACAGGATACAAGAGATAGAAGAGAGAATCTTAGAAACAGAAGATAACATAGAAAACATTGACATAACAGTCAAAGAAAACACAACGTGCAAAAAGATCCTAACCCAAAACATCCAGGAAAGCCAGGACACAATGAGAAGACCTAACCTAAAGATAATAGGTATAGAAGAGAGTGAAGAACTCCAACTTAAAAGTCCAGTAAATATCTTCAACAAAATTATAGAAGAAAACTTCCCTAACCTAAAGAAAGAGATGCCCATGAACATACAAGAAGCCTATTGAACTCCAAATAGACTTGACCAGAAAGGAAATTCCTCCCACAAATAATAGTCAAAACACCAAATGCACAAAACAAAGAAAGAATACCAAAAGGAGTAAGACAAAAAGGTCAAATAACATATAAAGGCAGGCCTATCACAATTACATCAGACTTCTCACCAGAGACTATGAAAGATAGAAGATCCTGGGCAGATGTCATACAGACCCTAAGAGAACACAAATGCCAGCCCAGATTACTATACCCAGCAAAACTCTCAATCACCATAGATGGAGAAACCAAAGTATTCCATGACAAAACCAAATTCATACAATATATTTCCACAAAGCCAGCCCTTCAAAGGGAAATGAATGGAAAACATCAACACAAGGAGGGGACCTAGATCTCTGAAAAAGCAAAAATGTAATTTTACAACAAAACTAGATGAAGACAGCTGCATGAATGGAATTCAGCTCTAACAACAAAAATGACAGGAAGTAACAATTACTTTTCCTTAATATCTATTAATATCAATGGACTCAATTCCCCAATAAAAAGACATAGACTATTAGACTGGATATGTAAACAGGACCCAAAATGTTGTTACATACAGGAAACCCACCTCAGAGACAAAGACAGACACTATCTCAGAATAAAAGGCTAGAAAACAATCCTCCAAGCTAATGGTCCCAAGAAAAAAGCTGGAGTAGCCATTCTAATATCGAATAAAATCGACTTTCACCCTACAGTTATCAAAAAAGATAAGGAGGGACACTTGAAACTCATCAAAGGTATGATCTATCAGGATGAACTCTCAATTCTGAAACTCTATGCTCCAAATGCAAGAGCATCTACATTCACAAAAGAAACATTACTTAAGCTCAAAGCACACATTGCACGACACACAATAATAGTGAGAGATTTCAACACCCCACACTCTGCAATGGACAGATCATGGAAACAGAATCTAAACAAAGACACAGTGAGACTAACAAGTTATGAAACAGATGGATTTAACAGATATCTATAGAACTTTTTATCCTAAAAATAAAGGTTATACTTTCTTCTCAGCACCTCATGGTACATTATCCAAATGACCATTTAATTGGTCATAGGTCAGGCCTCAACAGATAGAAGAAGATTGAAATAATTCCTTGTATCCTATCAGATCACTATGGACTGAGGCTGCTCCTCAATAACAACATAAACAATAGAATGACCGCATACAAATGGAAGCTTAACAATACTTTACTCACTGATAACTTAGTCAAGGAAGAAATAAAGAAAGAAATGAAAGACTTTATAGAGTTTAATGAAAATGAAGCCACAACGTACCCAAACTTATGGGCCACAATGAAAGCAGTTCTAAGAGGAAAACTAATAGCTTTAAGTGCCTCCAAAATGAAACTGGAGAGCACATACACCAGCAATTTGACAGCACACCTAAAAGTGCTAGAACAAAAACAAATTCACCCAAGAGGAGTCAAAGACAGGAAATAATCAAACTCCAGGCTAAAATCAACCAAATAGAAACAAAAAGAACTATATAAAGAATCAACCAAACCAGGAGCTGGTTCTTTGAGAAAATCAACAAAATAGGTAAACCTTTAGCCAAACTAACTAGAGGGCACAGAGACAGTATCCTAATTAACAAAATCAGAAATGAAAAGGGAGACATATCAACAGACACTGAGGAAATCCAAAAAATAATGAGATCCTACTACAAATCCTATACTCAACAAAACTGAAAACCTGGATGAAATGGACGATTTTCTAGACAGATACCAGGTACCAAAGTTAAATCAAGATCACATCAATGATCTTAACAGTCCCATATCTGTTAATGAAATAGAAACAGTCATTAATAGTCTCCCAACCAAAAAAAGCCCAGGACCTGATGGGTTTAGGGCAGAGTTTTATCAAACCTTCAAAGGAGACCTAATACCAATATTCTTCAAACTGTTCCACAAAATAGAAACAGAAGGTATTGTACCCAATTCATTCTATAAAGCCAGAACTACTCTAATACCTAAACCACATAAAGACCTAACAAAGAAAGAAAACTTGAGACCAATTTCCCTTGTGAATATCAAGGCAAAAATACTCAATAAAATTCTTGCAAACCAAATCAAAGAACACATCAAAATGATCATCCATCATGATCACGTAGGCTTCATCCCAGGGATGCAGGGATGGTTCAATATACAGAAATCCATCAACATAATTCACTATATAAACAAACTCAAAGAAAAAAAACCTTATGATCATCTCATTAGATGCTGAGAAAGCATTTGACAAAATATAGCATCCCTTCGTGATAAAAGCCTTAGAAAGATCAGGAATTCAATGCCTATACATAAACATAATAAAGGCAATATACAACAAATCAGTAGCCAACATCAAAATAAATGGAGATAACCTTGAAGCAATCACACTATCAGGAACTAGACAAGGCTTCCCACTCTTTCCCTACCTATTCAATATTGTGCTTGAAGTCCTAGCCAGAGCAATTAGACAACAAAAGGAGATCAAAAGAATACAAATTGGAAAGAAAGAAGTCAAATTATCACTATTTGCTCATGATAGTATACTTAAGTGACCCCCAAAATTCCACCAGAAAGCTCCTAAACCTGATAAACAACTTCAGCAAAGAAGGTGAATATAAAATTAACTCAAGCAAATCAGAGGCCTTCCTCTACACAAAGGATAAACAGAGAAAGAAATTAGGGAAACAACACCCTTCACAATAGTTACAAATAACATAAAATACCTTGGTGTGGCTCTAACTAAGCAAGTAAAAGATCTGTTTGACAAGAACTTCAAGTCTCTGAAGAAGGAAATTGAAGAAGATCTCAGAAG
>JADRCD010194134.1:0-16814 GCA_019843815.1 Montemys delectorum | reverse complement strand
ATTTCCCTAAGAATTTCATAAATTCATTGTTTTTAATAGCTGAGTAGTATGACATTGCATAAATGTACCACATTTTCTGTATCCATTCCTCTATTGAGGGACATCTGGGTTATTTGCAGTTTCTGGGTATTATAAATAAGGCTGCTATGAACATGGTGGAGCATGTGTCCTTATTACATATTGGAGCATCTCCTGGGTATATACCCAGGTGTGGTATAGCTAGGCCCTGTGGTAGTACTATGTCCAATTTCCTGAGAAACTGCGAAACTGATTTCCAGAGTGGTTGTACCAGCTTGCAATCCCACCAGCAATGAAGGAGTGTTCCTCTTTCTCCACAACCTCGCCAGCATCTGCTGTCACTTGAGTTTTTGTTCTTAGCCATTCTGACTGGTATGAGGTGAAATCTCAGGGTTGTTTTAATTTGCATTTCCCTGATGACTAAGGATGTTGAACATTTCTTTACGTGCTTCTCAGCCATTTGGTATGTGTCAGTTGAAAATTCTTTATTTAACTCTGTACCCCGTTTTTAATAGGGTTATTTGGTTCTCTGGAGTCTAACTTCTTATGTTTTTTTTATATATATTGGATATTAGCCCTCTATCAGATATAGAACTGGTAAAGATCTTTTCCCATTTTGTTAGTTACCATTTTGTCCCATTGACAGTGTCTTTTGCCATACTGAAGCTTTGTAATTTCATGAGGTCCCATTTGTCAATTATTGATCTTAGAGCATATGCTATTGGAGTTCTGTTCATGAAATTTTTTCCTGTGCCCATGTGCTCGAGGCTCTTCCCCACTTTCTTTTCTATTAGTTTCAGTGTATCTGGTTTTATGTGGAGTTCCTTGATCCACTTGGACTTGAGCTTTGTACAAGGAGATAGGAATGGATCCATTTGCATTCTTCTACATGTTAATTGCCAGTTGAGCCAGCACCATCTGTTGAAAATGCTGTCTTTTTGCCACTGTATGGTTTTAGCTCCTTTGTCAAAGATCAAGTGACCATACGTATGTGGGATCATTTCTGGGTCTTCAATTCTATTCCACTGATCTACCTACCTGTCACTGTACCAATATCATGCAATATTTATCAAAATAGTTCTGTAGTACAGCTTAAGGTGGGGGATAATGATTCCACCAGAGGTTCTTTAATTGTTGAGAATAGTTTTCACTATCCTAGGTTTTTTGTTATTCAAGATGAATTTCCAAATTGCTCTTTCTAAGTCTGTGAAGAATTGAGTTGGAATTTTGATAGGGGTTGCATTGAATCTGTAGATTGCCTTTGGTAAGATGGCCATTTTTACTATATTAATCCTGCCAATCCATGAGCATGGGAGATCTTTCCATCTTCTGAGATCTTCTTCAATTTCTTTTTTCAGAGACTTGAAGTTTTTGTCAAACAGATCTTTTACTTGCTTACTTAGACTCACACCAAGATATTTTATAATATCTGTGACTATTGTGAAGGGTGTTGTTTCCCTAATTTCTTTCTCTGCCTGCTTATCCTTTGTATAAAGGAAGGCCATTGATTTGCTTTAGTTAATTTTTTATCCAGCTACTTCACTGAAGTTGTTTATCAGGTTTAGGAGCTCTCTGGTGGAATTTTTGGGGTCATTTAAGTATACTATCATATCATCAGCAAATAGTGATAATTTGACTTCTTCCTTTCCAATTTAATCTTTCCCTTTAATCTCCTTCTGTTTTCTAATTGCTTTGGTTAGGACTTCAAGTACAATATTGAATAGGTAGGGAGAGAGTGGGCAGCCTTGTCTAGTCTCTGATTTTAGTGGGATTACTTCAAGTTTCTGTCCAATTTGTTTAGTGTTGGCTACTGGTTTTCTGTATATTGCTTTTGCTATGTTTAGGTGGGCCTTGAATTCCTGATCTTTCCAAGACTTTTATCATGAAGGGACATTGAATTTCGTCAAATGATTTCTTAGCATCCAATGAGATGATCTTATGTTTTTTTTTCTTTGAATTTGTTTATATAGTGAATTACATTGATGGATATTTATACATTGAACCATCCCTACATCAGTGGGATGAAGCTTACTTGATCATGATGGACGATTGTTTTGATGTGTTCTTGGATTTGATTTGTAAGAATTTTATTGAGCATTTTTGCATAGATATTCATAAGGGAAATTAGTCTGAAGTTTTCTTTCTTTCTTAGGTCTTTGTGTAGTTTAGGTATCAGGGTAATTGTGGCTTCATATAACAAATTGGGTAGAGTACCTTCTGTTTCTACTTTGTGGAATATTTGGAGGAGTATTGGTATTAAGTCTTCTTCAAAGGTCTGATAAATCTCTGCAAAAAACCCATCTGATCCTGGGCTTTTTTTGGTTGGGAGACTATTAATGACTGTTTCTATTTCATTAGCAGATATGGGACAGTTTAGATTGTTGATCTGATCTTGATTTAACTTTGGTACCTGGTTTCTGTCTAGAAAATTGTCCATTTCATCAAGGCTTTCCAGTTTTGTTGAGTATAAGCTTTTGTAGTAGGCTCTCATGATATTTTGGATTTCCTCAGTGTCTGTTATTATGTCTCCCTTTTCATTTCTGATCTTCTTAATTAGGATAATGTCTCTGTGCTGTCTAGTTAGTCGGGCTAAGGGTTTATCTATTTTGTTGATTTTCTCAAACAACCAGTTCCTGGTTTGGTTGATTCTTTGTATAGTTCTTTTTGTTTCCATTTGGTTGATTTCAGCCCTGAGTTTGATTATTTCCTGCCTTTGATGCCTCTTGTGTAATTGCTTCATTTTCTTCTAGAACTTTCACATGTGCTGTCAAATTGCTGGTGTTATGCTCTCTCCAATTTTTTTTTTGAGGCACTTAAAGCTATGAGTTTTCCACTTAGGACTGCTTTCATCTTGTCCCATAAGTTTGGGTATGTTGTGGATTCATTTTCATTAAACTCTAGAAAATCTTTAATTTCTTTCTTTATTTCTTCCTTGACCAAGTTATCATTGAGTAGAGTCTTATTAAGCTTCCATGTGTAAGTGGGCTTTTTATTGTTTATGTTGTTATTGAGGAGCAGTGTTAGTCCATGGTGATCTGGTAAGATGCAAGGAATTATTTCAGTCTTCTTGTATTTGTTGAGGCCTTATTTGTGACCAATTATATGGTCAGTTTTGGAGAAGGTACCCTAAGGTGCTGAGAAGAAGGTATATCCTTTTGTTTTAGGATAAAAAGTTCTATAGATATCTGTTAAATCCATCTATTTCATAACTTCACTGTGTCCTTTTTAGTTTCTGTTTCCATGATCTGTCCATTGCAGAGAGTGAGGTGTTGAAATCTCTCACTATTATTGTGTGCGTTGTAATGTGTGCTTTGAGCTTTAGTAAAGTTTCTCTTATAAATGTAGATGCCCTTGCATTTGGAGCATAGAGGTTGAGAGTTCATCTTGGTATATCATACCTTTGATGAATATGAAGTGTTCCTCCTTATCTTTTTTGACCACTTTAGGTTGAAAGTCGTTTATTCAATATTAGAATGACTACTCTAGCTTTTTTCTTGGGACCATTAGCTTGGAAAATTGTTTTCCAATTTTTTTTATTATGAAGTAGTATCTGTCTTTGTCACTGAGATGGGTTTCCTGTATGCAACAAAATATTGGCTTCTGCTTACATACCCAGTCTGATAGTCTATGTCTTTTTATTGGGGAATCAAGTCCATTGATATTAATAGTTATTAAGGAAAAGTAATTTTTGCTTCCTGTTATTTTTGTTGTTAGAGTTTGAATTCCGTTTATGTGGCTATCTTCTGTTAATTTTGTTGGAAGATTACATTTTTGTTTTTTCAGAGATGTAGTTTCCCTCCTTGTACTGGAGTTTTCCATATATTATCCTTTGAAGGGCTGGATATATGGGAATATATTGTGTAAATTTGGTTTTGTCACGGAATACTTTGGTTTCTCCATCTATGGTAATTGAGAGTTTTGCTGGGTATTGTATCCTGGGCTGGCATTTGTGTTTTCTTATGGTTTGTGTCTTAGTCAGGGTTTTTATTTCTGTACAAACATTATGACCAAGAAGCAAGTTGGGGAGGAAAGGGTTTATTTAGCTTATTTCTACATTGCTGTTTATCACCAGAGGAAGTCAGGACTGGAACTCAAGCAGGTCAGGAAGCAGGAGCTGATGCAGAAGCCATGGAGGGATGTTTTTTTGCTGGCTTGCTTCTCCTGGCTTGCTCAGCCTGCTCTCTTATAGAACTCAAGACTATCAGCCCAGGGATGGCACCACCCACAAGGGCCCCTACCCACTTGATCACTAATTGAGAAAATGTCCCACAGCTGGATCTCATGGAGGCACTTCCCCAACTGAAGCTCTCTTTTCTGTGATAACTGCAGCCTGGATCAAGTTGACACACAAAACCAGCCAGTACAATTGACCCCTTGTCAACTTGACACACAAATACATCACTATTAAGCCTCAACCCTTATTTTTTTATTCATCCCCAAGATCTAAAGTTTTACAGTCTTTATATACTAAAAGTTTAATCAGTTTAAAATTTTCAATATCATTTAAAATTCTAGGTCTCTTAACTGTGGGCTCCACTAAAATATTTTCTTTCTTCAAGAGGGAAAAATATCAGGGCACAGTCACAATTAAAGCAAAAATCAAACTCCAACCGTCCAATGTCTGGGATCCACTCACCATCTTCTGGATTTTTCCAAGGGCTTGGGTCACTTTTCTAGTTTTGTCCTTTGTAGCACACACCTTGTCTTCTGGGCTCCAGATGCCTGTATCCCACTGCTGCTGCTGTTCTTGGTGGTCATTGCATGGTACTGGCATTCGCAAAACACTGCTGTAACTAGGCTTTATCAATAGCCTCTCATAGACTGTCTTCACAGTGCCAAGCCTCAACTCCTTTGCATGACACCTTTAGTCCTGGGCCATGAATTGCAAACTGAGGCTGCACCTTTACCAATGGCCTTCCATGGCCTCTTATTGTGCCAAGCCTCAGCTGCTCTCCATGACCCCTTTATATTGTCAAAACCAGTATCACCTGGGTGACTCTTACACATTACCAAGTCCTGCTGCAGCACAAGGTACAACCCTTAGCTATCTCTGGAACACAGCCTCTTTGTGTTCTCAGAAAACACTTCCCAGAAGATGTCACCTCAATGATGCTGGTCTCTTCTTAATCACCGCTAATTTCTTAGCTCCAGCTAACCAGCATCAATAGTTCCAGTAATGCAAAGTTTTCACTTTAGTGGTTCTGGTATTTTGTTAATCACAGCTGATACTTCAGCCCCAGCTAACCAGAACCACAGAATCTTCATAATCAAAACAACATGGCCCTGATAAGAGCCTTTAATCTTCCCTCTGAAATTTCACAAGCCACGCCTCCATTTTTGCATTGTTCTCAACATGATCTTTCAAGCACCTACAGAACATCTCACAGAGTTCTTAACAGCCAGTGGCTCTTTTAGCTCAAAGTTCCAAAGTCCTTCCACAGTCCTCCCCAAAACATGGTTAGGTTGTCACAGGAATACCCCACTTCTGGTACCAATTTGTCTTAGTCAGGGTTTTTATTTCTGTACAAACATTATGACCAAGAAGCAAGTTGGGGAGGAAAGGGTTTATTTAGCTTATTTCTACATTGCTGTTCATCACCAGAGGAAGTCAGGACTGGAACTCAAGCAGGTCAGGAAGCAGGAGCTGATGCAGAAGCCATGGAGGGATGTTTTTTGCTGGCTTGCTTCTCCTGGCTTGCTCAGCCTGCTCTCTTATAGAACTCAAGACTATCAGCCCAGGGATGGCACCACCCACAAGGGGCCCTACCCCCTTGATCACTAATTGAGAAAATGTCCCACAGCTGGATCTCATGGAGGCACTTCCCCAACTGAAGCTCTCTTTTCTGTGATAACTGCAGCCTGGATCAAGTTGACACACAAAACCAGCCAATACAGTTTGTATGACATCAACCCAGGATCTTCCGGCTTTCATAGTCTCTTGTGAGATGTCTGGTGTAATTCTCATAGGTTTGCATTTATATGTTACTTGACTTTTTCCCTCACTGCTTTTAATATTCATTTTTTGTTTTGTGCATTTGGTGTTTTGACTATTATGTGAAAGGAGGAATTTCTTTTCTGGTCCAGTCTATTTGGAATTCTATAGGCTTCTTGTATGTTCATGGGTATCTCTTTCTTTAGGTTAGGGAAGATTTCTTCTATAATTTTGTTGAAGATATTTTCTGGCCCTTCAAGTTGGAAGTCTTCACTCTCTTCTATACCTATTATCCTTAGATTTGTTCTCACTGTGTCCTAGATTTCCTGGATGCTTTAAGTTAGGAACTTTTTGCATTTTCTTTGACTGTTGTGTCAGTGATTTCTATGGTGTCTTCTGCCCCTGAGATTCTCTCTTCTATCTCTTGTATTCTGTAGGTGATGCTTGCATCTATGGTTTCTGACTTCTTTCCTAGGATTTCTATCTCCAGAGTTGTCTATCTTTGTGATTTCTTAACTTCTACTTCCATTTTTAGGTCCTGGATGGTTTTGTTAATTTCCTTTACCTGTTTGGTTGTGCTTTCCTGTAATTCTTGAAGGGACTTTTGTGTTTCCTCTTTAAGGGCTTCTACTTGTTTACTCGTGTTCTCTTGTAATTCTTTAAGAGATTTTTGTGTTTCCTCTTAATGGGCTTGTACCTGTTTACCTGTGTTCGCCTGTATTACTTTAATGGAGTTACTCATGTCCTTCTTAAATTCCTTTATCACCATCGTGAGATATGATTTTAGATCTAAATCTTACTTTTCTGGTGTTTTGGGATATCCAGGATTTGCTGTGGTGGAAGTACTAGGTTCTGATGAAGCCAAGTAGTCTTGGTTTCTGTTGGTAAGGTTCTTGCATTTGCCTTTTGCCATCTGTTGATCTCTGGTGTTAGATATTCTTGTTGTCTCTGGCTGGAGTTTGTTCCTCCTGTGTGTCTGTAAGTCTATGCCAGCACTTCTGGGAGATCAGCTCTCCTCTGGTATGTCCCATGAACAGAAGGCTGTGGATCAGTCATCCCTCCTGAGTCCTGGGGTCAGAGCACACCCTGAAGACAGGCTCTTTGCTTGTAGGGAAAGATATGGAGAGGGCTGTGGATATGCAGTCCCTCCTGAGTCCCTGGGTCAGAGCACTCTCTGGAGGCAAGCTCTCCACTTGTGGGGGAAGGAGCAGAGAGGGTTGTAGTTCCACTGTTCCTCCTTGGTGTTGATGGAGATAGAAAGGATCTTGTCCCATCTGTCCTGCCACTTCTGAGGCCTGTGCCTCCTGGCTGGTCCTACCTTGAGAGAGAGAGGGAGAGAGAGAGAGAGAGAGAGAGAGAGAGAGAGAGAGAGAGAGAGACCTTTTAAAAATCTACTATTCCTCTCTGTTAGATTACTAATATCATATTAGTTGTAGAAAATTGACAGTATACTCAAAATGACTGATTCTGCCTAACTTTTTTCATCTTCTAAGATTGATAGATTTTCATCTTCTAAAATCCATAGTTTATGTTACCTGTCATCTTTTATTTACCATTTGGAACTCCTGTGCATATTGCTTTTTAATATTCTTCAAAGATTTAGTAACTATGAACAGATTAGGCTCTGGTTTTAACATTTCTAACCATCATTTGTAGTCATGAGGAATGACCAGTTTTTCTGCAGTACCAGAGTCACATTCAGAAGCCTGATTTATATCTCACTGTTATCTTATCCTCTTTAAGTGTTTGTCTAGATTATTGTACATATTTTTGCAATTATTGGACACCAGTTAAAAATCTAACTCCTCCATTATTTGTTTTACATAATCTACTATCCAGTCTTAAGAATCCTATATTATCAGATATTTCCTTAACTAAAGGACATTATACAAGTCATCATTGTAAGAAGGATCTTAGGCATCCGACAAAGTCCTTAATAATTTTTTTAGTATTTGGTGGGAAAAGCAGCAGCTCTGATTAAAAAACATTAAAACTGGCCCCATAAAGTAGAGTTGAACATTGTGAAGAACATTTGGATCACTCACACTTTAAATTTTAGTCTTATATATGTCACCTGAGTCTAGACCCTATCTTATCTGTCAATTGCTTCACAATAATATCTATGTTTTAAAACATTTGAACAGAAGCCTTTTTTTTCTCAATCTAGTTGATGTCTCTACTTCCTTTTTTATGTTTAAAAAGAGAAAACATGTATTTCAAAATACTGGGCTTGTATATGGATATCACTTTCTTCCTCATTTTTTCATTATTAAAGTTTCTTGAAGATATCTCAAGTAGTTCCATTGTTCAAATATCCTTTGGATTCCATGATTATTAGGGTCTCCAAGGAATTTGGTTTTTTATTAAACAACTAATCAAAAGTAAAGAATAACTGCATATTATTGCTCTGCAACCTACTTCAGGTCCTCTTTGTCTCTGCTCTTTTGTCTATTTATTACCATTCATCATACATTTTGAAAGATCTATCTGAGGTTTTGCTTCTGATTCCATAGATAATAATATAATATGATTCCTTGTTGTTTCCATGTTCCTTTCTTTTCAGTAGGGCGTTGACATATGTTGATAGTGGGCAATCAAAAGTCTTACCAAAACCCTTTGTTATTTTGCAGATGTTTAGGCTCTTGCTGATTACTAACTCATAGGAAAACATATCATTCCTGGTTCTGTTAGTTTTGCTTTAAAAACACCACGTCTTCTGGAAACAGCTTTGTCCATCCTTGAATAGTATTTTCTCCTTAATTTCTCTGTTTCTTTGTCTCTCTCTCTCTGTCTCTGACTCTCTGTGTATAGGGTGTGTGTGTGTGTGTGTGTGTGTGTGTGTGTGTGTGTGTATGTATTTGTATAATATACAGAGCTTAAAAACTAATTGAGTTATACAAGTTTTCTTTCATGTACCCTTGGTTTTGGTAAATCTATCTTATTTTTTTCTCTGCCAAATTTTCCTACTCCTGTCCAATTTAAATTATTAGCCATCTTCTTTCATATCATACTTGTTATATTATCACATCTAATTATAGATTTTTAACAGGGCTGAGCAATAGTAGGTTTCTATATGGCTTTTTCATATACCCTTATTTTTGTTAATACTTTATTCCAACATTTCTATATCTTTCATCCCCACACCTTCATAAGTCTTTTTGACTCCATTATTCTCCATTTACTACTAACATTTTTTCCCTATTCTACTATTGACCCTCCTAATAAACTCCTCCAAAATGACACCTTTCTTTTTTTCTGGCTTCTATTTTTTTCTCTATGTTTTATATATGAATGTTTCAAAGTGAGAATCCATATATGAGAAATCCATTGCATTATTTGTCTTTCTAAACTTGAATTACAATACCCAGTATATCTTCCAGTTCATCTACTTCCCAATAATTTTATACTTTCATTTTATGAATAACAGAAACAAATTCTATTGTACATATGTTGTGCCTTATCCACGAGCCCAAAAGACCAACCAGGGTCTCTTTATTACAAACTCGATTTTGGGTTTACTCACCGCTGGCCCACAGGACAGTTTTGGTGAAGCAGCCCAGAACTCTTATCAGGACATAGTTTTATAGAAAATGGAAGAATGTGAGGGGGGTGTCCATTCTGGCAAGCATCTAAAAATACTATCCGAAGCTAACAAGTGGGTGATCTGAAGCAAGACATTATATAATCACAAATGGTCTGAAAGTACATCTTAAACAATCAGAGTAATCTTTTATTAATTGTTACTAAGAAGTAGCTAGAAAGTAATCGTATTGGAAAACAATAAGCCTTCCTGGTACTTGGATGCAGCTTGGGTTCAGCTTTAGGACTAGTTCTCAGATCTTTTTTTCTTCTTCTTTTTTTTTTCTTTTTTCTTTTTCTTTTTCTTTTTTTTTTTTTTTTATCCTATTAAGATTGAGGCCAGTCCCAAGATGGAGTAGGTTTGGTCATACATAGCAAATTTGCATTTTCTATTCTTCAGGTATGTGCATTAGATTGATTTCCTGGGTATTGTTACTAGTACATTGTTGTAAGAGTATCTCTATTATAAGGTAGAACGTCCTTTGTGTCATGTTTTATCTTATGAATTTATTTAGAACCCTCTACTTAAAGTTATTAACTATTATCTTCCATTTTCTCAAGTTTATTGAGTGTGCATGTGTGTGTGTGTGTGTGTGTGTGTGTGTGTGTGTGTGTGCTTGTGTATGCGTTTGTGTGTATCTGCATTTGTCTAGGAAGCATTGGAGACTTTTGATCAATCCCTTCTTTTGATATACATCTTATTTGTGTTCAATTATAGCCTTGTTGCCCCCTGTTCTTTCTTGTTCTTTTCTTTCTATGTCAATCATGAATATTTTCCTTATCTCTAAGAGTAGCACCTCAGAGGTAATTTCTCCCTTTTCTTTTATCAGTTCTTTTCCCATCTTCCTCCAACACCCATCTTCCCAGTGAATCTACCTTTACCATTATGGGAATTAAGTTCTATGTACACAGTGATGATAACAAAGTAGAGGCACATACATTTTTCTCTCTGTGACTTCCAGCTTTACATATTTGTCTTCTTGCCTAATTAGAGCATACCAAATTTGAAGAGGAACACTTTCTTTACACTTCAGAATCTGGAATCCATCACCATTTCAGCACTCTCAGGGATTGCCCAGCATTATAAGTGTTGATTTTTACTTACCTTTCACAATCAGGAAATTGTTGTACCAAGGGAGGGGCCTGGGCAGAGGCCTGTGTCTCTCTCTCTCCCTGGTGTTGAGGCCTTTTGGCTGGGCACATGTTAGTAAAAAAGGAGGCAATGTATAAATGAGATATTTTATTTTAGGAAAGAGAAAATTGTCTGGTCAAGTAGAGAGAAGGAAAGGAGAGGAAGGAGAGGAGAAGAGAAGGAGAGAGAGAGAGGGAGAGGAGAAGAGAAGGAAAAAGAGAGAGAAGGGAGAGGAAGAAAGCAAAAGAGCAAGAAGGCAAGAGAAGAGAACAAAGAGCAAGAAAGAGAGGAGAGAGAAAGAACGAGAGGGAGAGCAAAGACAAAGAGCAAGAGAGAGTGAAGAAGAGTAAGAGAGAGGGAAGAGCAAGACAGAGAGGAGGGTGCAAACTCCCCTTTTATTGTATGGGGTGTGGCATGTCTGGTTTATGGTCAGATGACTGGGGATAGAGTCCAGCTAAAATGCTGGGAGCTTGGGGCATTGTCTGCCTGATAGAGCACATATCTTCTGCATGGGCTACTGTCAGGGGTTGTGAATAAAACAGGAACCAAAGGCTCAGGAGTTATGGCCAAACTCCTTCTGCCCCTGCAAGCAAAAATTGCCTGCAGAAGCTCCAGGGCTCAAAGCCAAATACTCTACTGAGCTTAAGTTACCTGAGCAGACCACTGCCCCACATTGCCCTACAGAAAATGGTTCTAGAAAATGCCTCCCAGCCTCCTAAGCCGGTTTTGCCACTAGCCTACATTCACCTCCATTCATATTTACCTTGGATAGACTCAAAATGCAGCTTTGAATTGGGGTATGTGCTCAAAATAAGCACATTGAGACTCTCAATCTTAAGTGTCGCTTTTGTATTTAGTTCACAACACTTCTGAAAACATATCCTAAACACTAAGAAATAGAAAACAAACAAAAAATAGCAAATAGCAGATTTTTCTTTCTTTTTAAAAGTCATAAATGTTGTATACAAAAAACTATTAGTAAGATGTCTAATTTAAGAGAGAGATGATTAATTATTATAGGAAATTCTGGAGAAAGGGTGGTAAGGGTGATGGCTCAGCCAGTATATGGCTTGCATTACAAGTATGAAGGCCTGAGACAATCTGCAGAATTCATCTAAAAAATAAAATAAACCAAACAAAAATCTGAAAAAGACAGGTACTGTTTACATTTGTTTACAATTGCAGTGCTTTCAAGTTAGAGGTAGTAAGGATTATGCAAGTTGCTGGCCAGCAAGACTGCTCTATATAATGAGAGTTCTGAGGCAGCAAGAGTTTCTGTCTTGAAAGATTATAGGTTTGGTACTAAGTATGTTTCCTCACAAATATGATGGTGCTTCCACACAGATATGGGACAATCACATAGTTACATAAGGATGCAAACACACACACACACACACACACACACACACACACACACACACGTGCACATACACACACATACACACCCCAAAGTATTGAGAAAAGGGGAAATAGATTGATCCCTTGAGTTCAGTGGCTTTTAAATGTGATAGTTTCTAGTCTATTCACTTGATAACTTTTCACTGAATTATTATGTATCAGAAAAAAAGATTGTTGACAACAAACATATTTAAAAGTAATTGATGAAGAAACCAATCATTTCCTAGTGAAGACAGGGTATAGCATCAGGCTGGGGGTAGCAGTGTTTACTAAGTCTAATTTTGTTTTCTTGCCTAAATAGAGATGTGTTGGGCTTGGTGACGGGAAATCCTCCATCCTGGAAATTTAGAAAGAGGACACTGGGGCTTAGCAAAGAGTTTCTTTTACCCACAGAATTTTACATAGACTCTCTATCAATTTGTACAGACTATTACCTTTTTTGAGTCAGATTATAAATTTTACTTTCTGGACCCTAGACACAGTATACTATGCTCTCAGCGTTATCTTGTAATCCTTTTCAGTAGTTATATAACAATGACTAAGCACCCCATGCACACAGGAGCTTCAGTGCTCTATAAAGATCAGCTGTCTGTGGGCTTGCATAAGCAGTTATTTACACGGTCTGGAAGCAACTGATCACAGCAGTCCTTGGCAGGGCTTCCCATAACTAAGCTCTTGTGAAATTCACAAACAAAAATTAGTAATCAGGTAGTAAATTAACAGTCAGGAAAAAAAAGATGGGGAAGGGAAAATTCACAGAAAACAGAAAATCTTTTTTTGTTTGTAATAAAACAGAAATATTAAACTGAATTATCTTATTATTGAATTGTAGTGGTCAGAAACAGGTTATGATTTATAGTAGCATGGATAATTTTCTGTCTTGAAAGGTAGGAAGAAGCAATGAACGATTTTGAGATCCAGATTCTTTCTTTAAATTTAATGATATTTCATGTCTAAAAATTTGCAAGTCTGAATTAGAAACTCCCACACAACTCTGATTGCATGACTATAAAACTGATTTATTAATGGATGTAAGAATCAATAACTCCATTTTACATAAGAACAGATAAATATACATAAATAGCTGAGTGCTATAATTTGTTTGGCAGTCTATCTGCAAGCAGCAGTACATCCTGTGTTGCTAAGTGCTTGAATTTGCCATTACACTATAGAATTAGTTTATAAAAATGATCAAAGATGAAAGAAAATTCTCAACTGAAAATAAAACTGAGCCTTCTGTGTTTTTATACACCAAAGAATATGAAATACAGAAAACTTCAAAATGCTTCACTTTTTTCTCATGGTAATTTGTTTTTCTGGGACATATAAGACTACTCAGGGGCTAAAAGTATTTCCTGGGAATTCTGGACATCTGGTTGAAATTTAACTACATAAAGGTCAAAGGGAAGAACCCAATCAGAACTACCCTTTTCTCTCTACACATGCTCCATGGCATATGCAGGCCTCCCTCACCACATTACACATGCACACAGTCAATACTAAGCATAGGAAGTTAGCTATGGATGTCTTTGATGTACTCAACATCAAGAGTTTCCACTTTATTTATTAAAGTATAATTTTTTAAGAAATATTTCTATCTACTCATATTATAACTTCACTTGTTTCTCTCTCTTTCTCTCATAATTTTCTATGATACTTTGACATTCATGTGCTGGATAACAGATTTCAGCATCCTTATTCAATTTGGGTGGTATGATCCCTAGGATGGTGATCCTGAGTTCTATAAAAAGCAGATTGGGTAAGCCATGAAGAGAAAGCCAGTAATCAGCTCTCCATGATCTAGGTTCTGCCCTGCTTGAGTTCCAGTTCTAACTTTCTTCAGGGAAGTGAAACTTTAAGTAGAATAAACCCTTCCCTCCAGGTATTGCTCAGTCATGGTGTTTTGTCACGTTAACAGTAATTCCAGCCAATACAGTTACTAACATGCTTTCTCATAGGACCATAGTGAAGATATTTAAAGCCATTAATTTTGTTGTAAGTTTGCCAACTAAATTTAAGAGCTGAGGTTGATTTCTAGTCTTAAAATATTCAAATATAAAATATCTATCATTAAGTGTGAACTGCTCAAGATAGGTTTGTGCACATAGACAAGTGAAAGTTCAGGACAGAGCTCACTCTAGATAGTGCGCACTTAAACTGGATACTTTGAAACTTTGACAGTTGCTTAGAGAAAAATCCTTGTCCTTTCAAAAACAAAAGAACTGAACGTTTTTCCTAAGTGACTGAGTACCTAAAGAGATGTAAGGGTTATTAGGAACACAGCAAAGTAGAAAGCAGAGTTCCTGAGAGAAGCAGAAGAGAGTGTCTGAATCTTCAGAGTTAAGCAAGCTTTGCCTGGCATCTGTCCCTCATCTCCAGGGAATGTAGTGCTATATCCATTTAAATGTAAGCCACATTGAGTTTTCCTTCCAAGCAAACTTTAATTAATGAGATTTGTGTTCTAAATCTCAAGATCTAGATAACATATCACAGAAACGAACAGAGAAAGGAAGCCTCCTTGGTTTGTGATTCTGACTGTATTCACTCACCAAATTATCGTCCCATGCTTTTCAGCTTTTGGGCTGATGTGGTTTTTTTTTAAAGAGACATCAGAGAAACTTAAAGCAAAAAGCAATGAAATCACTTTGAGAATAACTGTACAAATTCCCAGTTTCCAGGAACAAATTCAGAGTAGTAAATCAATACTACAGATAATTTTATCCTTTCCTTGAGATAGGAAATGCTCACAATGTTTTCCTCATTTCCCAGTTGGAGTAATCCTTTACTAACTACTCTACTAAATTCTCTGAAAAAATATTAATAATAGAAATGTATTTCTAGCATCCTGCCACCATTTAAGTCCCACCTGTGTTATTGAGGCATGACTTTGAATTCAGTCTTCATAATTTTTTATTGGAAGTTGAGGTTGTCAGAGTTGTTAGTGTTAGTTCTTATTCACCCTCCTCTCAATTTGTTTTGTTTAATTTCATCTCATTTACTTAATCATTTAGAATAGCTTCTGGCATACGGCCTTTTAAGATTTTTCAAGACTGCAATTTTCATCCAGTATTTCTAAATAGTATTCAAGCATTTTATGACCAACTACTAACTTATTTCTTAGTCTCAAATATTAAAATTTACTACTCCTTCCTTAAAATTATCTGTATAATAAATTTAAGTGTTCAACCATATTTACTTGAACATTTGGAATTGATTCATAAATAACAAAGTTTCTAAAAGAATCAGAAAGATGATAATGAGGGCTTCTACATAGTAGAAACAATAGGAAGTTAAAGAGGCAAATAGAAAAAGTAAGTTAGGGATAGTTGTACAGATCAGTAATTAAGTACTTGCTTAATATCCACTGGATTATCTGAAAGCTGAGATAAACATAATAGTAATATCAGATAATTTGCTGTTATAGAATCCAGTTTCTCTGAAGATGATCAGACCCCAAATGGGAAGTGATAATTTACAAAAACTAGCTTTAAATTCTAATGAGTTATTTCAAAAATCTGGTATATAACTAAGGCCAGATCACATACAAGATAAAATTTTCAAAGAATCATAGGCAGAAAGAAATATTTCTTCTTCATTCTTCGTACATGTAACTCTTGTAGACCTATATTCGTCAGAAACAACTAAGAAGGAATTGTAAAGGCAACAGGGAAGAAAAGTTCTCTGTGTTAATGGAAAAATCCAACAGAGGAGAAGTGATACTGGCCAGAGCAAAACATGCTGTAGCAACCACAAAATACATCCAGACTGTGGAAGAATACTTTATGCAAGACTTCAGTTTCTGCACTGTAAAATATACCACCATGATTTCTATTGAAATAACAAACTTCACATGAGCTTCTTTGAGCAAAGGAAAGCATGTAGTAGGGGGTCCATTCCTAGGAAATGAGTACCTCTTCTGATAGTTAACTTTAGCTTCTAAACATCCTATTAGTTTTGACAAAATATGCTTAGAGCAGAATTTCTTAATGATTTTAGAATTTAAACTGTCAAAGACTTTAGACTATGAAAATGGATTGAGATATAACTTTGAACACAGAAAGGTCAGCCTGTGCTAATACAAAAGTCCAACTGCATTTTTGATATCTGCTTGTTTGCCTTTTTCCTTGTTACTTGACAATTTAATATGCGTATACTAAGAAATACCACATTTAGCTCATATTCCCCTTGTTCAGTTACCCCCACATCCATCCCAATAATTCCTCTTTCAAACTTCATGTATTTTTAACCTGTATGATAATTTACGAAGTCCAGTTAGTTCTGTCTATATGTGTGTGGTGTGCCATTATCCAATGGATTATGGGTAATGAAACAGACACTCAATAAGGAATGACTTTCTTACCCCTAGTAACTATTCATTGCCAATAGCTCTTTTTTTTTTTTTTTTGATGTTTCTTTTTTTTTTTTTTAGATATTTTATTTATTTACATGTAAATTTTCCCTTTCCCAGGTTCCTCTCCAAAAAACAAACAAACAAAAACAACAAGAACAAACTCCTTTTGCCTCCCCCCTCCCCATGCCTGCCATCCCAACCTCTCCAACTTATTGGCCCTGATATTCCCCTACACTGGGGCACAGAACCTTCACAAGGCCGAGGTCCTTTCCTCCTGTTGATGATCGAATTTGCAATCCTCTACTATACACATGCTGCCAGAACATTCAGTCCCACCCTGTATAGTCCTTGATTGGTGGTTGGGTCCCTGGGAGCTCTGAGGGTACTAGTTAGTAATTGTTGTT